>NW_012193303.1:353699-366253 GCF_000504015.1 Erythranthe guttata | reverse complement strand
ACAAAATCATGCACAAAAGTACTCACGCTAAAGTGCATTCGCAAAAAGGTTCATGAAAACACAAACTACAATCCTAGGACATTAATACAAATCAACAAACATGCACAAACACACTCGCTCAAATGGACATGCACAAACATACATGTAAAAAAACATGCGCAAAAGTGCATTCGCAACAACGTTCTTAAAAACACGAAGTACAACACTAGGACTTTAATGCGCATAACCAAACAACAGCAAAAACACAAGATACAAAAGATACAGTGGAGTGTAGAAATAACACTCAACGTTTACGTTTACGTGGATTTTTTTATGGATTAATTTATATTTCTGTTTTAATTGGTGGATTTAGTATTGTATAGGTACAAATTGATAATTAGGTGTCCATGAAGCAAAAATGATCAAAGAGTAAGAAAAGAGTTGCAATTAGGTAAATAAAATCAAAATAGAAGAGAGGATCCCTCAACATCTTCGGTAGTGTGCACGAAGTCGAGCATAACTTTCTCATCCGGTCTCCAAATCAACTGGTTCCGGCGGCATTAGAAAGCTATTTCATCTGGCTACAATTCCTGTCTAATGTGAAATTTCCAAATTCGGACTCGAACATGGTCAAAATTGGATTCCAACAGCGATCATGAAAATACCCGCTACAGTTCGAGGACACGAATGCGCATCAAGAAACGTGAAGGAAAAAACTCGCTACAAAAGATACGCACATAAGTAAAAGTACAAAATCATGCACAAAATTACTCACGCAAAACTGCATACGCAAAAAGGATCATGAAAACACAAACTACAATCCTAGGACATTAATACAAATCAACAAACATGCACAAACACACTCGCTCAAATGGACATGCACAAACATGCATGTAAGAAAACATGCTCAAAAGTGCATTCGCAACAACGTTCTTAAAAACACGAAGTACAACACTAGGACTTTAATGCGCATAACCAAACAACAGCAAAAACACAAGATACAAAAGATACAGTGGAGTGTAGAAATAACACTCAACGTTTACGTTTACGTGGATGTTTTTGTGGATTAATTTATATTTCTGTTTTAATTGGTGGATTTAGTATTGTATAGGTAAAAATCGATAATTAGGTGTCCATGAAGCAAAAATGATCAAAGAGTAAGAAAAGAGTTGCAATTAGGAAAATAAAATCAAAATAGAAGAGAGGATCCCTCAACATCTTCGGTAGTGTCCACGAAGTCGAGCATAACTTTCTCATCCGGTCTCCAAATCAACTGGTTCCGCCGGCATTAGAAAGCTATTTCATTTGGCTACAATTCCTGTCTAATGTGAAATTTCCAAATTCGGACTCGAACATGGTCAAAATTGGATTCCAATTGCGATCATGAAAATACCCGCTACAGTTCGAGGACACGAATGCGCATCAAGAAACAAGAAGGAAAAAACTCGCTACAAAAGATACGCACATAAGTAAAAGTACAAAATCATGCACACAATTACTCACGCAAAACTGCATTCGCAAAAAGGATCATGAAAACACAAACTACAATCCTAGGACATTAATACAAATCAACAAACATGCACAAACACACTCGCGCCAAGTTTGGGAACGCGACATGTAAAAAAACATGCGCAAAAGTGCATTCGCAACAACGTTCTTAAAAACACGAAGTACAACACTAGGACTTTAATGCGCATAACCAAACAACAGCAAAAACACAAGATACAGTGGAGTGTAGAAATAACACTCAACGTTTACGTTTACGTGGATTTGTTTATGGATTAATTTATATTTCTGTTTTAATTGGTGGATTTAGTATTGTATAGGTACAAATTGATAATTAGGTGTCCATGAAGCAAAAATGATCAAAGAGTAAGAAAAGAGTTGCAATTAGGAAAATAAAATCAAAATAGAAGAGAGGATCCCTCAACATCTTCGGTAGTGTCCACGAAGTCGAGCATAACTTTCTCATCCGGTCTCCAAATCAACTGGTTCCGGCGGCATTAGAAAGCTATTTCAGCTGGCTACAATTCCTGTCTAATGTGAAATTTCCAAATTCGGACTCGAACATGGTCAAAATTGGATTCCAACAGCGATCATGAAAATACCCGCTACAGTTCGAGGACACGAATGCGCATCAAGAAACGTGAAGGAAAAAACTCGCTACAAAAGATACGCACATAAGTAAAAGTACAAAATCATGCACACAATTACTCACGCAAAACTGCATTCGCAAAAAGGATCATGAAAACACAAACTACAATCCTAGGACATTAATACAAATCAACAAACATGCACAAACACACTCGCTCAAATGGACATGCACAAACATACATGTAAAAAAACATGCGCAAAAACATTCGCAACAACGTTCTTAAAAACACGAAGTACAACACTAGGACTTTAATGCGCATAACCAAACAACAGCAAAAACACAAGATACAAAAGATACAGTGGAGTGTAGAAATAACACTCAACGTTTACGTTTACGTGGATTTTTTTATGGATTAATTTATATTTCTGTTTTAATTGGTGGATTTAGTATTGTATAGGTACAAATTGATAATTAGGTGTCCATGAAGCAAAAATGATCAAAGAGTAAGAAAAGAGTTGCAATTAGGAAAATAAAATCAAAATAGAAGAGAGGATCCCTCAACATCTTCGGTAGTGTGCACGAAGTCGAGCATAACTTTCTCATCCGGTCTCCAAATCAACTGGTTCAAGCGGCATTAGAAAGCTATTTCATCTGGCTACAATTCCTGTCTAATGTGAAATGTCCAAATTCAGACTCGAACATGGTCAAAATTGGATTCCAACAGCGATCATGAAAATACCCGCTACAGTTCGAGGACACAAATGCGCATCAAGAAACGTGAAGGAAAAAACTCGCTACAAAAGATACGCACATAAGTAAAAGTACAAAATCATGCAAAAAATTACTCACGCAAAACTGCATTCGCAAAAAGGATCATGAAAACACAAACTACAATCCTAGGACATTAATACAAATCAACAAACATGCACAAACACACTCGCTCAAATGGACATGCACAAACATACATGTAAAAAAACATTCGCAACAACGTTCTTAAAAACACGAAGTACAACACTTGGACTTTAATGCGCATAACCAAACAACAGCAAAAACACAAGATACAAAAGATACAGTGGAGTGTAGAAATAACACTCAACGTTTACGTTTACGTGGATTTTTTTATGGATTAATTTATATTTCTGTTTTAATTGGTGGATTTAGTATTGTATAGGTACAAATTGATAATTAAGTGTCCATGAAGCAAAAATGATCAAAGAGTAAGAAAAGAGTTGCAATTAGGAAAATAAAATCAAAATAGAAGAGAGGATCCCTCAACATCTTCGGTAGTGTCCACGAAGTCGAGCATAACTTTCTCATCCGGTCTCCAAATCAACTGGTTCCGGCGGCATTAGAAAGCTATTTCATCTGTTTACAATTCCTGTCTAATGTGAAATTTCCAAATTCGGACTCGAACATGGCCAAAATTGGATTCCAACAGCGATCATGAAAATACCCGCTACAGTTCGAGGACACGAATGCGCATCAAGAAACGTGAAGGAAAAAACTCGCTACAAAAGATACGCACATAAGTAAAAGTACAAAATCATGCACAAAATTACTCACGCAAAACTGCATACGCAAAAAGGATCATGAAAATACAAATCAACAAACATGCACAAACACACTCGCTCAAATGGACATGCACAAACATACATGTAAAAAAACATGCGCAAAAGTGCATTCGCAACAACGTTCTTAAAAACACGAAGTACAACACTAGGACTTTAATGCGCATAACCAAACAACAGCAAAAACACAAGATACAAAAGATACAGTGGAGTGTAGAAATAACACTCAACGTTTACGTTTACGTCGATTTTTTTATGGATTAATTTATATTTCTGTTTTAATTAGTGGATTTAGTATTCTATAGGTACAAATTGATAATTAGGTGTCCATGAAGCAAAAATGATCAAAGAGTAAGACAAGAGTTGCAATTAGGAAAATAAAATCAAAATAGAACAGAGGATCCCTCAACATCTTCGGTAGTGTCCACGAAGTCGAGCATAACATTCTCATCCGGTCTCCAAATCGATTGGTTCTAGCGGCATTAGAAAGCTATTTCAGCTGGCTACAATTCGTGTCTAATGTGAAATTTCCAAATTCGGACTCGAACATGGTCAAAATTGGATTCCAACAGCGATCATGAAAATACCCGCTACAGTTCGAGGACACGAATGCGCATCAAGAAACGTGAAGGAAAAAACTCGCTACAAAAGATACGCACATAAGTAAAAGTACAAAATCATGCAAAAAATACTCACGCAAAACTGCATTCGCAAAAAGGATCATGAAAACACAAACTACAATCCTAGGACATTAATACAAATCAACAAACATGCACAAACACACTCGCTCAAAAAGACATGCACAAACATACATGTAGAATAACATGCGCAAAAGTGCATACGCAATAACGTCTTAAAAACAAGAAGTACAACACTAGGACTTTAATGCGCATAACCAAACAACAGCAAAAACACAAGATACAAAAGATACAGTGGAGTGTAGAAATAACACTCAACGTTTACGTTTACGTCGATTTTTTTATGGATTAATTTATATTTCTGTTTTAATTAGTGGATTTAGTATTCTATAGGTACAAATTGATAATTAGGTGTCCATGAAGCAAAAATGATCAAAGAGTAAGACAAGAGTTGCAATTAGGAAAATAAAATCAAAATAGAACAGAGGATCCCTCAACATCTTCGGTAGTGTCCACGAAGTCGAGCATAACATTCTCATTCGGTCTCCAAATCGATTGGTTCTAGCGGCATTAGAAAGCTATTTCAGCTGGCTACAATTCCTGTCTAATGTGAAATTTCCAAATTCGGACTCGAACATGGTCAAAATTGGATTCCAACAGCGATCATGAAAATACCCGCTACAGTTCGAGGACACGAATGCGCATCAAGAAACGTGAAGGAAAAAACTCGCTACAAAAGATACGCACATAAGTAAAAGTACAAAATAATGCACAAAATTACTCACGCAAAACTGCATTTGCAAAAAGGATCATGAAAACACAAACTACAATCCTTGGACATTAATACAAATAAACAAACATGCACAAACACACTCGCTCAAATGGACATGCACAAACATACATGTAAAAAAACATTCGCAACAACGTTCTTAAAAACACGAAGTACAACACTAGGACTTTAATGCGCATAACCAAACAACAGCAAAAACACATGATACAAAAGATACAGTGGAGTGTAGAAATAACACTCAACGTTTACGTTTACGTCGATTTTTTTATGGATTAATTTATATTTCTGTTTTAATTAGTGGATTTAGTATTCTATAGGTACAAATTGATAATTAGGTGTCCATGAAGCAAAAATGATCAAAGAGTAAGACAAGAGTTGCAATTAGGAAAATAAAATCAAAATAGAAGAGAGGATCCCTCAACATCTTCGGTAGTGTCCATGAAGTCGAGCATAACTTTCTCATCCGGTCTCCAAATCGATTGGTTTCAGCGGCATTAGAAAGCTATTTCAGCTGGCTACAATTCCTGTCTAATGTGAATTTTCCAAATTCGGACTCGAACATGGTCAAAATTGGATTCCAACAGCGATCATGAAAATACCTGCTACAGTTCGAGGACACGAATGCGCATCAAGAAACGTGAAGGAAAAAACTCGCTACAAAAGATACGCACATAAGTAAAAGTACAAAATCATGCACACAATTACTCACGCAAAACTGCATTCGCAAAAAGGATCATGAAAACACAAACTACAATCCTAGGACATTAATACAAATCAACAAACATGCACAAACCCACTCGCTCAAATGGACATGCACAAACATACATGTAAAAAAACATGCGCAAAAGTGCATTCGCAACAACGTTCTTAAAAACACGAAGTACAACACTAGGACTTTAATGCGCATAACCAAACAACAGCAAAAACACAAGATAAAAAAGATACAGTGGAGTGTAGAAATAACACTCAACGTTTACGTTTACGTGGATTTTTTTATGGATTAATTTATATTTCTGTTTTAATTGGTGGATTTAGTATTGTATAGGTACAAATTGATAATTAGGTGTCCATGAAGCAAAAATGATCAAAGAGTAAGAAAAGAGTTGCAATTAGGAAAATAAAATCAAAATAGAAGAGAGGATCCCTCAACATCTTCGGTAGTGTCCACGAAGTTGAGCATAACTTTCTCATCCGGTCTCCAAATCAACTGGTTCCGGTGGCATTAGAAAGTTATTTCATCTGGCTACAATTCCTGTCTAATGTGAAATTTCCAAATTCGGACTCGAACATGGTCAAAATTGGATTCCAACAGCGATCATGAAAATACCCGCTACAGTTCGAGGACACGAATGCGCATCAAGAAACGTGAAGGAAAAAACTCGCTACAAAAGATACGCACATAAGTAAAAGTACAAAATCATGCAAAAAATTACTCACGCAAAACTGCATTCGCAAAAAGGATCATGAAAACACAAACTACAATCCTAGGACATTAATACAAATCAACAAACATGCACAAACACACTCGCTCAAATGGACATGCACAAACATACATGTAAAAAAACATTCGCAACAACGTTCTTAAAAACACGAAGTACAACACTAGGACTTTAATGCGCATAACCAAACAACAGCAAAAACACAAGATACAAAAGATACAGTGGAGTGTAGAAATAACACTCAACGTTTACGTTTACGTGGATTTTTTTATGGATTAATTTATATTTCTGTTTTAATTGGTGGATTTAGTATTGTATAGGTACAAATTGATAATTAGGTGTCCATGAAGCAAAAATGATCAAAGAGTAAGAAAAGAGTTGCAATTAGGAAAATAAAATCAAAATAGAAGAGAGGATCCCTCAACATCTTCGGTAGTGTCCACGAAGTCGAGCATAACTTTCTCATCCGGTCTCCAAATCAACTGGTTCCGGCGGCATTAGAAAGCTATTTCATCTGGCTACAATTCCTGTCTAATGTGAAATTTCCACATTCGGACTCGAACATGGTCAAAATTGGATTCCAACAGCGATCATGAAAATACCCGCTACAGTTCGAGGACACGAATGCGCATCAAGAAACGTGAAGGAAAAAACTCGCTACAAAAGATACGCACATAAGTAAAAGTACAAAATCATGCACAAAATTACTCACGCAAAACTGCATACGCAAAAAGGATCATGAAAACACAAACTACAATCCTAGGACATTAATACAAATCAACAAACATGCACAAACACACTCGCTCAAATGGACATGCACAAACATACATGTAAAAAAACATGCGCAAAAGTGCATTCGCAACAACGTTCTTAAAAACACGAAGTACAACACTAGGACTTTAATGCGCATAACCAAACAACAGCAAAAACACAAGATACAAAAGATACAGTGGAGTGTAGAAATAACACTCAACGTTTACGTTTACGTCGATTTTTTTATGGATTAATTTATATTTCTGTTTTAGTTAGTGGCTTTAGTATTCTATAGGTACAAATTGATAATTAGGTGTCCATGAAGCAAAAATGATCAAAGAGTAAGACAAGAGTTGCAATTAGGAAAATAAAATCAAAATAGAAGAGAGGATCCCTCAACATCTTCGGTAGTGTCCACGAAGTCGAGCATAGCTTTCTCATCCGGTCTCCAAATCGATTGGTTCTAGCGGCATTAGAAAGCTCTTTCAGCTGGCTACAATTCCTATCTAATGTGAAATTTCCAAATTCGGACTCGAACATGGTCAAAATTGGATTCCAACAGCGATCATGAAAATACCCGCTACAGTTCGAGGACACAAATGCGCATCAAGAAACGTGAAGGAAAAAACTCGCTACAAAAGATACGCACATAAGTAAAAGTACAAAATCATGCACACAATTACTCACGCAAAACTGCATTCGCAAAAAGGATCATGAAAACACAAACTACAATCCTAGGACATTAATACAAATCAACAAACATGCACAAACCCACTCGCTCAAATGGACATGCACAAACATACATGTAAAAAAACATGCGCAAAAGTGCATTCGCAACAAGGTTCTTAAAAACACGAAGTACAACACTAGGACTTTAATGCGCATAACCAAACAACAGCAAAAACACAAGATACAAAAGATACAGTGGAGTGTAGAAATAACACTCAACGTTTACGTTTACGTGGATTTTTTTATGGATGAATTTATATTTCTGTTTTAATTAGTGGATTTAGTATTCTATAGGTACAAATTGATAATTAGGTGTCCATGAAGCAAAAATGATCAAAGAGTAAGACAAGAGTTGCAATTAGGAAAATAAAATCAAAATAGAAGAGAGGATCCCTCAACATCTTCGGTAGTGTCCACGAAGTCGAGCATAACTTTCTCATCCGGTCTCCAAATCAACTGGCTCCGGCGGCATTAGAAAGCTATTTCATCTGGCTACAATTCCTGTCTAATGTGAAATTTCCAAATTCGGACTCGAACATGGTCCAAATTGGATTCCAACAGCGATCATGAAAATACCCGCTACAGTTCGAGGACACGAATGCGCATCAAGAAACGTGAAGGAAAAAACTCGCTACAAAAGATACGCACATAAGTAACAGTACAAAATCATGCACAAAATTACACACGCAAAACTGCATACGCAAAAAGGATCATGAAAACACAAACTACAATCCTAGGACATTAATACAAATCAACAAACATGCACAAACACACTCGCTCAAATGGACATGCACAAACATACATGTAAAAAAACATGCGCAAAAGTGCATTCGCAACAACGTTCTTAAAAACACGTAGTACAACACTAGGACTTTAATGCGCGTAACCAAACAACAGCAAAAACACAACATACAAAAGATACAGTGGAGTGTAGAAATAACACTCAACGTTTACGTTTACGTGGATTCTTTTATGGATTAATTTACATTTCTGTTTTAATTAGTGGATTAAGTATTGTATAGGTACAAATTGATAATTAGGTGTCCATGAAGCAAAAATGATCAAAGAGTAAGAAAAGAGTTGCAATTAGGAAAATAAAATCAAAATAGAAGAGAGGATCCCTCAACATCTTCGGTAGTGTCCACGAAGTCGAGCATAACTTTCTCATCCGGTCTCCAAATCGATTGGTTCTAGCGGCATTAGAAAGCTCTTTCAGCTGGCTACAATTCCTGTCTAATGTGAAATTTCCAAATTCGGACTCGAACATGGTCAAAATTGGATTCCAACAGCGATCATGAAAATACCCGCTACAGTTCGAGGACACGAATGCGCATCAAGAAACGTGAAGGAAAAAACTCGCTACAAAAGATACGCACATAAGTAAAAGTACAAAATCATGCACAAAATTACTCACGCAAAACTGCATACGCAAAAAGGATCATGAAAACACAAACTACAATTCTAGGACATTAATATAAATCAACAAACATGCACAAACACACTCGCTCAAATGGACATGCACAAACATACATGTAAAAAAACATGCGCAAAAGTGCATTCGCAACAACGTTCTTAAAAACACGAAGTACAACACTAGGACTTTAATGCGCGTAACCAAACAACAGCAAAAACACAAGATACAAAAGATACAGTGGAGTGTAGAAATAACACTCAACGTTTACGTTTACGTGGATTTTTTTATGGATTAATTTATATTTCTGTTTTAATTGGTGGATTTAGTATTGTATAGGTACAAATTGATAATTAGGTGTCCATGAAGCAAAAATGATCAAAGAGTAAGAAAAGAGTTGCAATTAGGAAAATAAAATCAAAATAGAAGAGAGGATCCCTCAACATCTTCGGTAGTGTCCACGAAGTCGAGCATAACTTTCTCATCCGGTCTCCAAATCAACCGGTTCCGGCGGCATTAGAAAGCTATTTCATCTGGCTACAATTCCTGTCTAATGTGAAATTTCCAAATTCGGACTCGAACATGGTCAAAATTGGATTCCAACATCGATCAAGAAAATACCCGCTACAGTTCGAGGACACGAATGCGCATCAAGAAACGTGAAGGAAAAAACTCGCTACAAAAGATACGCACATAAGTAAAAGTACAAAATCATGCACAAAATTACTCACGCAAAACTGCATACGCAAAAAGGATCATGAAAACACAAACTACAATCCTAGGACATTAATATAAATCAACAAACATGCACAAACACACTCGCTCAAATGGACATGCACAAACATACATGTAAAAAAACATGCGCAAAAGTGCATTCGCAACAACGTTCTTAAAAACACGAAGTACAACACTAGGACTTTAATGCGCATAACCAAACAACAGCAAAAACACAAGATACAAAAGATACAGTGGAGTGTAGAAATAACACTCAACGTTTACGTTTACGTCGATTTTTTTATGGATTAATTTATATTTCTGTTTTAATTAGTGGATTTAGTATTCTATAGGTACAAATTGATAATTAGGTGTCCATGAAGCAAAAATGATCAAAGAGTAAGACAAGAGTTGCAATTAGGAAAATAAAATCAAAATAGAAGAGAGGATCCCTCAACATCTTCGGTAGTGTCCACGAAGTCGAGCATAACTTTCTCATCCGGTCTCCAAATCAACTGGCTCCGCCGGCATTAGAAAGCTATTTCATTTGGCTACAATTCCTGTCTAATGTGAAATTTCCAAATTCGGACTCGAACATGGTCAAAATTGGATTCCAACAGCGATCATGAAAATACCCGCTACAGTTCGAGGACACGAATGCGCATCAAGAAACGTGAAGGAAAAAACTCGCTACAAAAGATACGCACATAAGTAAAAGTACAAAATCATGCACAAAATTACTCACGCAAAACTGCATACGCAAAAAGGATCATGAAAACACAAACTACAATCCTAGGACATTAATATAAATCAACAAACATGCACAAACACACTCGCTCAAATGGACATGCACAAACATACATGTAAAAAAACATGCGCAAAAGTGCATTCGCAACAACGTTCTTAAAAACACGAAGTACAACACTAGGACTTTAATGCGCATAACCAAACAACAGCAAAAACACAAGATACAAAAGATACATTGGAGTGTAGAAATAACACTCAACGTTTACGTTTACGTCGATTTTTTGATGGATTAATTTATATTTCTGTTTTAGTTAGTGGCTTTAGTATTCTATAGGTACAAATTGATAATTAGGTGTCCATGAAGCAAAAATGATCAAAGAGTAAGAAAAGAGTTGCAATTAGGAAAATAAAATCAAAATAGAAGAGAGGATCCCTCAACATCTTCGGTAGTGTCCACGAAGTCGAGCATAACTTTCTCATCCGGTCTCCAAATCAACTGGTTCCGGTGGCATTAGAAAGCTATTTCATCTGGCTACAATTCCTGTCTAATGTGAAATTTCCAAATTCGGACTCGAACATGGTCAAAATTGGATTCCAACAGCGATCATGAAAATACCCGCTACAGTTCGAGGACACGAATGCGCATCAAGAAACGTGAAGGAAAAAACACGCTACAAAAGATACGCACATAAGTAAAAGTACAAAATCATGCAAAAAATTACTCACGCAAAACTGCATTCGCAAAAAGGATCATGAAAACACAAACTACAATCCTAGGACATTAATACAAATCAACAAACATGCACAAACACACTCGCTCAAATGGACATGCACAAACATACATGTAAAAAAACATTCGCAACAACGTTCTTAAAAACACGAAGTACAACACTTGGACTTTAATGCGCATAACCAAACAACAGCAAAAACACAAGATACAAAAGATACAGTGGAGTGTAGAAATAACACTCAACGTTTACGTTTACGTGGATTTTTTTATGGATTAATTTATATTTCTGTTTTAATTGGTGGATTTAGTATTGTATAGGTACAAATTGATAATTAGGTGTCCATGAAGCAAAAATGATCAAAGAGTAAGAAAAGAGTTGCAATTAGGAAAATAAAATCAAAATAGAAGAGAGGATCCCTCAACATCTTCGGTAGTGTCCACGAAGTCGAGCATAACTTTCTCATCCGGACTCCAAAACGACTGGTTCCGGCGGCATTAGAAAGCTATTTCAGCTGGCTACAATTCCTGTGTAATGTGAAATTTCCAAATTCGGACTCGAACATGGTCAAAATTGGATTCCAACAGCGATCATGAAAATACCCGCTACAGTTCGAGGACACGAATGCGCATCAAGAAACGTGAAGGAAAAAACTCGCTACAAAAGATACGCACATAAGTAAAAGTACAAAATCATGCACACAATTACTCACGCAAAACTGCATTCGCAAAAAGGATCATGAAATCACAAACTACAATCCTAGGACATTAATACAAATCAACAAACATGCACAAACACACTCGCTCAAATGGACATGCACAAACATACATGTAAAAAAACATGCGCAAAAGTGCATTCGCAACAACGTTCTTAAAAACACGAAGTACAACACTAGGACTTTAATGCGCGTAACCAAACAACAGCAAAAACACAAGATACAAAAGATACAGTGGAGTGTAGAAA
>NW_012193303.1:303616-345926 GCF_000504015.1 Erythranthe guttata | reverse complement strand
CATCAAGAAACGTGAAGGAAGAAACTCGCTACAAAAGACACGCACATAAGTAAAAGTACAAAATCATGCAAAAAATTACTCACGCAAAACTGCATTCGCAAAAAGGATCATGAAAACACAAACTACAATCCTAGGACATTAATACAAATCAACAAACATGCACAAACACACTCGCTCAAATGGACATGCACAAACATACATGTAAAAAAACATTCGCAACAACGTTCTTAAAAACACTAAGTACAACACTAGGACTTTAATGCGCATAACCAAACAACAGCAAAAACACAAGATACAAAAGATACAGTGGAGTGTAGAAATAACACTCAACGTTTACGTTTACGTGGATTTTTTTATGGATTAATTTATATTTCTGTTTTAATTGGTGGATTTAGTATTGTATAGGTACAAATTGATAATTAGGTGTCCATGAAGCAAAAATGATCAAAGAGTAAGAAAAGAGTTGCAATTAGGAAAATAAAATCAAAATAGAAGAGAGGATCCCTCAACATCTTCGGTAGTGTCCACGAAGTCGAGCATAACTTTCTCATCCGGTCTCCAAATCAACCGGTTCCGGCGGCATTAGAAAGCTATTTCATCTGGCTACAATTCCTGTCTAATGTGAAATTTCCAAATTCGGACTCGAACATGGTCAAAATTGGATTCCAACATCGATCAAGAAAATACCCGCTACAGTTCGAGGACACGAATGCGCATCAAGAAACGTGAAGGAAAAAACTCGCTACAAAAGATACGCACATAAGTAAAAGTACAAAATCATGCACAAAATTACTCACGCAAAACTGCATACGCAAAAAGGATCATGAAAACACAAACTACAATCCTAGGACATTAATATAAATCAACAAACATGCACAAACACACTCGCTCAAATGGACATGCACAAACATACATGTAAAAAAACATGCGCAAAAGTGCATTCGCAACAACGTTCTTAAAAACACGAAGTACAACACTAGGACTTTAATGCGCATAACCAAACAACAGCAAAAACACAAGATACAAAAGATACAGTGGAGTGTAGAAATAACACTCAACGTTTACGTTTACGTGGATTTTTTTATGGATGAATTTATATTTCTGTTTTAATTAGTGGATTTAGTATTCTATAGGTACAAATTGATAATTAGGTGTCCATGAAGCAAAAATGATCAAAGAGTAAGACAAGAGTTGCAATTAGGAAAATAAAATCAAAATAGAAGAGAGGATCCCTCAACATCTTCGGTAGTGTCCACGAAGTCGAGCATAACTTTCTCAGCCGGTCTCCAAATCGACTGGTTCCGGTGGCATTAGAAAGCTATTTCATCTGGCTACAATTCCTGTCTAATGTGAAATTTCCAAATTCGGACTCGAACATGGTCAAAATTGGATTCCAACAGCGATCATGAAAATACCCGCTACAGTTCGAGGACACGAATGCGCATCAAGAAACGTGAAGGAAAAAACTCGCTACAAAAGATACGCACATAAGTAAAAGTACAAAATCATGCACACAATTACCCACGCAAAACTGCATTCGCAAAAACGATCATGAAAACACAAACTACAATCCTAGGACATTAATACAAATCAACAAACATGCACAAACCCACTCGCTCAAATGGACATGCACAAACATACATGTAAAAAAACATGCGCAAAAGTGCATTCGCAACAACGTTCTTAAAAACACGAAGTACAACACTAGGACTTTAATGCGCATAACCAAACAACAGCAAAAACACAAGATACAAAAGATACAGTGGAGTGTAGAAATAACACTCAACGTTTACGTTTACGTGGATTTTTTTATGGATTAATTTATATTTCTGTTTTAATTGGTGGATTTAGTATTGTATAGGTACAAATTGATAATTAGGTGTCCATGAAGTAAAAATGATCAAAGAGTAAGAAAAGAGTTGCAATTAGGAAAATAAAATCAAAATAGAAGAGAGGATCCCTCAACATCTTCGGTAGTGTCCACGAAGTTGAGCATAACTTTCTCATCCGGTCTCCAAATGAACTGGTTCCGGTGGCATTAGAAAGCTATTTCATCTGGCTACAATTCCTGTCTAATGTGAAATTTCCAAATTCGGACTCGAACATGGTCAAAATTGGATTCCAACAGCGATCATGCAGATACCCGCTACAGTTCGAGGACACGAATGCGCATCAAGAAACGTGAAGGAAGAAACTCGCTACTAAAGATACGCACATAAGTAAAAGTACAAAATCATGCACAAAATTACTCACGCAAAACTGCATACGCAAAAAGGATCATGAAAACACAAACTACAATCCTAGGACATCAATATAAATCAACAAACATGCACAAACACACTCGCTCAAATGGACATGCACAAACATACATGTAAAAAAACATGCGCAAAAGTGCATTCGCAACAACGTTCTTAAAAACACGAAGTACAACACTAGGACTTTAATGCGCATAACCAAACAACAGCAAAAACACAAGATACAAAAGATACAGTGGAGTGTAGAAATAACACTCAACGGTTACGTTTACGTCGATTTTTTTATGGATTAATTTATATTTCTGTTTTAATTAGTGGATTTAGTATTCTATAGGTACAAATTGATAATTAGGTGTCCATGAAGCAAAAATGATCAAAGAGTAAGACAAGAGTTGCAATTAGGAAAATAAAATCAAAATAGAAGAGAGGATCCCTCAACATCTTCGGTAGTGTCCACGAAGTCGAGCATAACTTTCTCATCCGGTCTCCAAATCAACCGGTTCCGGCGGCATTAGAAAGCTATTTCATCTGGCTACAATTCCTGTCTAATGTGAAATTTCCAAATTCGGACTCGAACATGGTCAAAATTGGATTCCAACATCGATCAAGAAAATACCCGCTACAGTTCGAGGACACGAATGCGCATCAAGAAACGTGAAGGAAAAAACTCGCTACAAAAGATACGCACATAAGTAAAAGTACAAAATCATGCACAAAATTACTCACGCAAAACTGCATACGCAAAAAGGATCATGAAAACACAAACTACAATCCTAGGACATTAATATAAATCAACAAACATGCACAAACACACTCGCTCAAATGGACATGCACAAACATACATGTAAAAAAACATGCGCAAAAGTGCATTCGCAACAACGTTCTTAAAAACACGAAGTACAACACTAGGACTTTAATGCGCATACCCAAACAACAGCAAAAACACAAGATACAAAAGATACAGTGGAGTGTAGAAATAACACTCAACGTTTACGTTTACGTCGATTTTTTTATGGATTAATTTATATTTCTGTTTTAGTTAGTGGCTTTAGTATTCTATAGGTACAAATTGATAATTAGGTGTCCATGAAGCAAAAATGATCAAAGAGTAAGACAAGAGTTGCAATTAGGAAAATAAAATCAAAATAGAAGAGAGGATCCCTCAACATCTTCGGTAGTGTCCACGAAGTCGAGCATAGCTTTCTCATCCGGTCTCCAAATCGATTGGTTCTAGCGGCATTAGAAAGCTCTTTCAGCTGGCTACAATTCCTATCTAATGTGAAATTTCCAAATTCGGACTCGAACATGGTCAAAATTGGATTCCAACAGCGATCATGAAAATACCCGCTACAGTTCGAGGACACGAATGCGCATCAAGAAACGTGAAGGAAAAAACTCGCTACAAAAGATACGCACATAAGTAAAAGTACAAAATCATGCAAAAAATTACTCACGCAAAACTGCATTCGCAAAAAGGATCATGAAAACACAAACTACAATCCTAGGACATTAATACAAATCAACAAACATGCACAAACACACTCGCTCAAATGGACATGCACAAACATACATGTAAAAAAACATGCGCAAAAGTGCATTCGCAACAACGTTCTTAAAAACACGAAGTACAACACTAGGACTTTAATGCGCATAACCAAACAACAGCAAAAACACAAGATACAAAAGATACAGTGGAGTGTAGAAATAACACTCAACGTTTACGTTTACGTGGATTTTTTTATGGATTAATTTATATTTCTGTTTTAATTGGTGGATTTAGTATTGTATAGGTACAAATTGATAATTAGGTGTCCATGAAGCAAAAATGATCAAAGAGTAAGAAAAGAGTTGCAATTAGGAAAATAAAATCAAAATAGAAGAGAGGATCCCTCAACATCTTCGGTAGTGTCCACGAAGTCGAGCATAACATTCTCATCCGGTCTCCAAATCGACTGGTTCTGGCGGCATTAGAAAGCTATTTCAGCTGGCTACAATTCATGTCTAATGTGAAATTTCCAAATTCGGACTCGAACATGGTCAAAATTGTATTCCAACAGCGATCATGAAAATACCCGCTACAGTTCGAGGACACGAATGCGCATCAAGAAACGTGAAGGAAAAAACTCGCTACAAAAGATACGCACATAAGTAAAAGAACAAAATCATGCAAAAAATTACTCACGCAAAACTGCATTCGCAAAAAGGATCGTGAAAACACAAACTACAATCCTAGGACATTAATACAAATCAACAAACATGCACAAACACACTCGCTCAAATGGACATGCACAAACATACATGTAAAAAAACATTCGCAACAACGTTCTTAAAAATACGAAGTACAACACTAGGACTTTAATGCGCATAACCAAACAACAGCAAAAACACAAGATACAAAAGATACAGTGGAGTGTAGAAATAATACTCAACGTTTACGTTTACGTGGATTTTTTTATGGATTAATTTATATTTCTGTTTTAATTGGTGGATTTAGTATTGAATAGGTACAAATTGATAATTAGGTTTCCATGAAGCAAAAATGATCAAAGAGTAAGAAAAGAGTTGCAATTAGGAAAATAAAATCAAAATAGAAGAGAGGATCCCTCAACATCTTCGGTAGTGTCCACGAAGTCGAGCATAACTTTCTCATCCGGTCTCCAAATCGAGTGGTTCCAGCGGCATTAGGAAGCTATTTCAGCTGGCTACAATTCCTGTCTAATGTGAAATTTCCAAATTCGGACTCGAACATGGTCAAAATTGGATTCCAACAGCGATCATGAAAATACCCGCTACAGTTCGAGGACACGAATGCGCATCAAGAAACGTGAAGGAAAAAACTCGCTACAAAAGATACGCCCATAAGTAAAAGAACAAAATCATGCACACAATTACTCACGCAAAACTGCATACGCAAAAAGGATCATGAAAACACAAACTACAATCCTAGGACATTAATACAAATCAACAAACATGCACAAACACACTCGCTCAAATGGACATGCACAAACATGACATGCACAAACATACATGTAAAAAAACATTCGCAACAACGTTCTTAAAAACACGAAGTACAACACTTGGACTTTAATGCGCATAACCAAACAACAGCAAAAACACAAGATACAAAAGATACAGTGGAGTGTAGAAATAACACTCAACGTTTACGTTTACGTGGATTTTTTTATGGATTAATTTATATTTCTGTTTTAATTGGTGGATTTAGTATTGTATAGGTACAAATTGATAATTAGGTGTCCATGAAGCAAAAATGATCAAAGAGTAAGAAAAGAGTTGCAATTAGGAAAATAAAATCAAAATAGAAGAGAGGATCCCTCAACATCTTCGGTAGTGTCCACGAAGTCGAGCATAACTTTCTCATCCGGTCTCCAAATCAACTGGTTCCGGCGGCATTAGAAAGCTATTTCATCTGGCTACAATTCCTGTCTAATGTGAAATTTCCAAATTCGGACTCGAACATGGCCAAAATTGGATTCCAACAGCGATCATGAAAATACCCGCTACAGTTCGAGGACACGAATGCGCATCAAGAAACGTGAAGGAAAAAACTCGCTACAAAAGATACGCACATAAGTAAAAGTACAAAATCATGCAAAAAATTACTCACGCAAAACTGCATTCGCAAAAAGGATCATGAAAACACAAACTACAATCCTAGGACATTAATACAAATCAACAAACATGCACAAACACACTCGCTCAAATGGACATGCACAAACATACATGTAAAAAAACATGCGCAAAAGTGCATTCGCAACAACGTTCTTAAAAACACGAAGTACAACACTAGGACTTTAATGCGCATAACCAAACAACAGCAAAAACACAAGATACAAAAGATACAGTGGAGTGTAGAAATAACACTCAACGTTTACGTTTACGTGGATTTTTTTATGGATTAATTTATATTTCTTTTTTAATTGGTGGATTTAGTATTGTATAGGTACAAATTGATAATTAGGTGTCCATGAAGCAAAAATGATCAAAGAGTAAGACAGGAGTTGCAATTAGGAAAATAAAATCAAAATAGAAGAGAGGATCCCTCAACATCTTTGGTAGTGTGCATGAAGTCGAGCATAACTTTCTCATCCGGTCTCCAAATCAACTGGTTCCGGCGGCATTAGAAAGCTATTTCATTTTGCTATAATTCCTGTCTAATGTGAAATTTCCAAATTCGGACTCGAACATGGTCAAAATTGGATTCCAACAGCGATCATGAAGATACCCGCTACAGTTCGAGGACACGAATGCGCATCTAGAAACGTGAAGGAAAAAACTCGCTACAAAAGATACGCACATAAGTAAAAGTACAAAATCATGCACACAATTACTCACGCAAAACTGCATTCGCAAAAAGGATCATGAAAACACAAACTACAATCCTAGGACATTAATACAAATCAACAAACATGCACAAACCCACTCGCTCAAATGGACATGCACAAACATACATGTAAAAAAACATGCGCAAAAGTGCATTCGCAACAACGTTCTTAAAAACACGAAGTACAACACTAGGACTTTAATGCGCATAACCAA
The DNA here is from genome assembly GCF_000504015.1 of Erythranthe guttata. The sequence goes on along the minus strand of NW_012193303.1, from coordinate 339,114 downwards.
ACAACAGCAAAAACACAAGATAAAAAAGATACAGTGGAGTGTAGAAATAACACTCAACGTTTACGTTTACGTGGATTTTTTTATGGATTAATTTATATTTCTGTTTTAATTGGTGGATTTAGTATTGTATAGGTACAAATTGATAATTAGGTGTCCATGAAGCAAAAATGATCAAAGAGTAAGAAAAGAGTTGCAATTAGGAAAATAAAATCAAAATAGAAGAGAGGATCCCACAACATCTTGGGTAGTGTCCACGAAGTCGAGCATAACTTTCTCATCCGGTCTCCAAATCGACTGGTTCTAGCGGCATTAGAAAGCTATTTCAGCTGGCTACAATTCCTGTCTAATGTGAAATTTCCAAATTCCGGACTCGAACATGGTCGTAGTAGGATCCCAACAGCGTTCATGAAAATACCCGCTACAGTTTGAGGATACGAATGCGCATAAAGAAACGTGAAGGAAAAAACTCGCTACAAAAGATACGCACATAAGTAAAAGTACCAAAATCATGCACACAATTACTCACGCAAAACTGCATACGCAAAAAGGATCATGATAACACAAACTACAATCCTAGGACATTAATACAAATCACCAAAAATGCACAAACCCATTCGCTCCAAATGGACATGCCCAAATCATACATGTTAAAAAAACATGCGCAAAAGTGCATTCGCAACAACTTCCTTAAAACCACCGATGTACAACACTAGGACTTTAATGCGCATAACCAAACAACAGCAAAAACACAAGATACAAAAGATACAGTGGAGTGTAGAAATAACACTCAACGTTTACGTTTACGTCGATTTTTTTATGGATTAATTTATATTTCTGTTTTAATTAGTGGATTTAGTATTCTATAGGTACAAATTGATAATTAGGTGTCCATGAAGCAAAAATGATCAAAGAGTAAGACAAGAGTTGCAATTAGGAAAATAAAATCAAAATAGAAGAGAGGATCCCTCAACATCTTCGGTAGTGTCCATGAAGTCGAGCATAACTTTCTCATCCGGTCTCCAAATCGATTGGTTTCAGCGGCATTAGAAAGCTATTTCAGCTGGCTACAATTCCTGTCTAATGTGAATTTTCCAAATTCGGACTCGAACATGGTCAAAATTGGATTCCAACAGCGATCATGAAAATACCTGCTACAGTTCGAGGACACGAATGCGCATCAAGAAACGTGAAGGAAAAAACTCGCTACAAAAGATACGCACATAAGTAAAAGTACAAAATCATGCACACAATTACTCACGCAAAACTGCATTCGCAAAAAGGATCATGAAAACACAAACTACAATCCTAGGACATTAATACAAATCAACAAACATGCACAAACACACTCGCTCAAATGGACATGCACAAACATACATGTAAAAAAACATGCGCAAAAGTGCATTCGCAACAACGTTCTTAAAAACACGAAGTACAACACTAGGACTTTAATGCGCATAACCAAACAACAGCAAAAACACAAGATACAAAAGATACAGTGGAGTGTAGAAATAACACTCAACGTTTACGTTTACGTGGTTTTTTTTATGGATTAATTTATATTTCTGTTTTAATTGGTGGATTTAGTATTGTATAGGTACAAATTGATAATTAGGTGTCCATGAAGCAAAAATGATCAAAGAGTAAGAAAAGAGTTGCAATTAGGAAAATCAAATCAAAATAGAAGAGAGGATCCCTCAACATCTTCGGTAGTGTCCACGAAGTCGAGCATAACTTTCTCATCCGGTCTCCAAATCGACTGGTTCCGGCGGCATTAGAAAGCTATTTCAGCTGGCTACTATTCCTCTCTAATGTGAAATTTCCAAATTCGGACTCGAACATGGTCAAAATTGGATTCCAACAGCGATCATGAAAATACCCGCTACAGTTCGAGGACACGAATGCGCATCAAGAAACGTGAAGGAAAAAACTCGCTACAAAAGATACGCACATAAGTAAAAGTACAAAATCATGCAAAAAATTACTCACGCAAAACTGCATTCACTAAAAGGATCATGAAAACACAAACTACAATCCGAGGACATTAATACAAATCAACAAACATGCACAAACACACTCGCTCAAATAGACATGCACAAACATACATGTAAAAAAACATGCGCAAAAGTGCATTCGCAACAACGTTCTTAAAAACACGAAGTACAACACTAGGACTTTAATGCGCATAACCAAACAACAGCAAAAACACAAGATACAAAAGATACAGTGGAGTGTAGAAATAACACTCAACGTTTACGTTTACGTCATGTGAATTATAAAAAAATGTTTCTCTCTCTAGAAAAAACGCTCTGCCTTCTCTCTAGAAAGTTGTGTCTTTCCTACGAAGATTTTGATCGATTTTAGCCATTCATTTCATTTCTGGTTAGTTGATCATCGTTTCTTATTGTCATTTTAGTTCAGTTATCCATTGGTTTTGAGGTTTTCGTGCTCTTTGCATATAATTTTCTCAAAATTTGGTAGTGTTCTTTGTTTTTTTCGTGTTTGTGTTTGGGTCAGCTGTATTCTTGTGTTTTTGTGTCGTTTTTTGGTTGTTTCTCCTTCATTTCATTCGGTTTTAGGGCTGCTTTCATTCCTTGTGATCTCAGCCTCGTTTTTTGCATCCATTCTTGGGCGTTTTTTGCTCGTTGTGCTTCTTTAATTTCAGTTTTAGTGGAGGTTTGTTTCGTCCTCACTTTGTTTCGTGTCTTGTCATCGGTTTTTCGTGTCTCCGTCGTATCTCCGCCTTCTCTCGGTGGAGATCTTCGAGTGGGTAGCTGCTGCTTGTGCCCCCGCATGAATCTAGACTCTCATCTTGTCTTGGTTCCTCCTTTAATGAGTGTAGCAAATCAAGATCATTCCAAATCAGGACCTTCCTTTTCGGACGTGGTAATTATGGAAGATTTCACCAATCAATCTTCCTTGATTGTGGAAGCTGAATTTTCAACACAAGGCAAGGTCTCCACAATTCAAATTTCACCAACCACTTTTCCCGCCCATTCCACCTCACCCCTTGACTTGGCTAGAACTCCTCACCTCAGCCAACCACAATTCGCCAAGTTTACACCACTTGCCAAATCACCATCCTATGTGGATTTTTCAAGCCTCAAACTACCGGTCCCTAAGCCCATCTCAGCCCCTAACTCTCCTAAGAAAGGCCTATCTTCCACTCTAAAACCAGCTCACGATAATATTACTCAAATCCGAGCCCAAAACCCTAAAACGGACCACCTAAACCCCAATCTTATGGCCCAAGCTGGTTTTAAGTCCAATTCAAACACTGAAAATGATATTTATACCCCTATTTCTAAATTGGACAATCATAATCCGAATTCCCAATTCCAAACCCAAAATCCCCAATTAAAAAACCCCAATCCCGAAATTGAAACCCCTAATCCCGAAATTCAAACCCCAAAATTCCAATTCCCAACCAAATCCTTTGCTGCTGCTGTACACGGTGATCTCGGACCTCCAATTGCTCCTTCTAAGGTTGATCGTCGTCGTCACTTGCTCCACCGAGAAGATATCGCTCCAATTGGGACAATTAAAGTGATAGATGGCAAGAATGTGCTCTATTTCTCGAAAGAGGAGGTTGATAAGATGCTTGAGCCGTTAAAGTACACCTTGATTGGTAAGTTTTCTCATGGGATACCTCACTACAAAGTTATGGAGAAGTTTATTTACGATTTAAAGCCCCGCGGTTCCTTTGAGTTGCATAAATTGAATTATCGGCATGTGTTGATTCAATTCTCGGTATTAGATGATTATTCTTTGCTTTTGAGAAGATCGATATGCTATATTGATGGGCTGCCCATGCGTGTTTTTAAATACACTCCGGGCTTTAATTTGAAAAACGAAACTTCTATAGCGCCGGTCTGGGTTAATGTGCCGGGAGTTCCTCCTTATATGTACAACCGGGAAGCTATATTCTTCCTTGCTTCTTCTATTGGAAATCCACTTGAGTTTGATGATTTTACAGCCGATCGAAAGAAGCTATCTGTTGCTCGATTTTGTGTCGAAATTGATCTCTTGAAACCGAGGGTTGAACAAATTCCGGTGATGACTGGCTATGATGATATTGAGATGATTTCCTTGCCGGTAAACTACGAGAACGTCCCAAAATTCTGCACGTTTTGTTCTCACCTGGGTCACTCCATTGAAAATTGTTACATGAATGGAAATGCTAAAAAACCGGATTTTCCACCACCGCCACAACGGATTCCCAAACCCACAGCCCCACCAAAGGAAAAACAAGTTTGGCGACGAGTTGAAAAGAGGAAAAATGTTATTGTTGAAAACATGGATATTCCTAAAACATCGGGGACAAAATCAACTGAAAATCCTAGTTTTTCTCAAGCTATTGTGCGGACTACTGCCGATAATATTAGTGAAGGAGATTTTGAGCATTACAACCCCTTTGAATTGTTGGAGAGTGGGGTTCAAGAGGATATAGAGGCTGCTCATATTCAACCGGATGCTGCCTCCAAACATGTTCCAAAATCTTCGAAAAAGGGCCGAAAAAATACTTCTAACACCAAACAACCGATGAGTCCAGACCCTATAGATGCTATTGCCGATGATCAAGCAGCTGATTTGGATGATAGTGAGGCCTTATCCATGTCCATGTCCAAAAAATATCAGCATGTGTCTCCCTCCAAAAAGAACAGAAATCAAGCTTCTAGCTCCCAAACCGCAAAGGGGGTACCCCTCTCTATCACCTTCAGCCACTTCGGTGGCCAAGGATGTTCCCCTTAATCATGGGGTACACGGACGAGAGGGGTCAGGACTTTCGGCGGGTACGGATCCGATTACACCTACGTCGGCTGGCTTATTTTGCGAACACTATGTGACCAAGGTCCGGCCCACGGCCGAGGAAAATTTGGCCGGCACGCCTCCTTTCAATCACCTTGCCATGATCCCTTATGAGCCCGTGAGCCCAGCCACGAGCATACGCCCAGCTGATCACGCTACTCCCGGCTCTATCACTGATGAACCTTCGGCCTCGTGGCGATCGAGCCTAATTGATGCTGAGCGTTGGCGTTTGCAGAATGCCGAACGTTGGCATGCGGAAGAGGCCCACCTTATTGGTAACTCATTCTTTATCACATCTCGGAAATCTTCAGATGGGTCGCATTCACCCTCTTCTTGATGTCGGGTAAATTCTTGGTGTGGAATGCAAGGGGGGTAAAAAATAAGGCGACCCAATCCCACTTGCGCTATATTTGTCGCCAACATAGAGTTAATTTATTGGTTATTTCTGAACCTATGACTGAGTTTGTACATGATTACTATTGCCGTCGTTTGGGTTTCGTTGCTGGTTTGTCTAATTGTGCGGGGAAGATTTGGATTTTTTGGGATCACAATTTTCGAGTGGAGTTGCTTAGGGATGAGGTACAATTATTGCATGTTAGATGCATATCTGGTTTATTTGGTGCTCCTTTTGTATTTACTGCAGTCTATGCTAGATGCTCTCGTTCCGAGCGCCGTGTTTTGTGGAATTCGTTCCGCGACATTTTTGAGACGATTGGTGACACTCCTTGGATTTCTGGGGGTGACTTCAACTCAATCTTACTTGAGTCAGAACGGAATAGATCGGTTTCGGATAGGAGACTAGATATGGCTGAGTTTGGTGCTATGGTTTCGGATTGTGAACTTTCGGATGCCGGGTTCTCTGGGGCTAGTTCTTGCTATACTTGGGAGAGCCCTTCAGGTCTTTTGGAGCGTTTGGACAGGATTCTATATAACTCTGCTTGGCTAGATTTACTGCCTATTACGCAGGTTACCCACCTCTCACGGACCTGGTCGGATCATGCTCCTCTTTTGGTTTCATCGGCTGCTTCTTCGTCTAGGCCTCCTGCTTCATTCCGGTTTCAACATATGTGGATCCGCCACGCTACGTTTCGTCAGATTGTGGAACAGGTTTGGGACTTTCCGTGTGCTCAGACGGGGATGCATCGATTACATACGAAGTTGAGACGATTGAAACAGAAGCTTCAGTGGTGGAATTGGAATGTTTTCGGGGACGTGTTCAAGAATAAAGAGAGGGCCGAGGCAGCTGTTCTAGAGGCCGAGCACATATATGACTTGGATCGATCCCCCGAGAATCGTGCAAATTTGAAAAAGGCCACTGCTGAACTTACTCTCATGCTCAATATTGAGGAGGACTTTTGGAAGCAAAAGGCAGCTTGTAGATGGGCGACTGATGGAGAGAGAAACTCTAAGTTTTTCCACTCATTAGTCAAGAAAAAGCGATGTGTCAATCGAATCCACTCTATCTCTCATGGTGATTCGGTTCTCACATCAGCTCAGGAGATCAAGGATTCGGGCGTTGATTTCTTTAGCAAGCTTCTTACCGATGATATGCCTAGTTTGCTTCCGGTTGATGAGTCCCTATTTTCTGCTCCTCAAAGGGACTTTTCTTCAGTCTCTACTCGTCCGTCGGTTGAGGAGATCAAAGATGCGGTGTTTGGGATTTGTCAAGATAGTGCTTCGGGTCCTGATGGGTATTCTTCGCTATTTTATCAGCATTGTTGGGACTTGATTCAGTGTGATGTTTGTGAAGCGGTTTGGGATTTCTTCGAGGGTGGATCTATGCCTGCGAGCTTCACCGCTACCACCTTGGTTCTTATTCCAAAGGTGGACTTTCCGACGGCTTGGACAGATTTCCGCCCGATTAGCTTGTGCAACGTGACCAATAAAATTATCACCAAGGTACTTACGAACAGACTGGCACCTCATTTGCCCCACATTATTTCTCCTTCTCAGAGTGGGTTTGTTCAGGGTCGTCTCATTAGTGATAATATTTTATTAGCACAAGAGATGGTCCACTCGATATCAGTTAGTTGGATATGGCAAAGGCTTATGATAGGGTTCAGTGGCGGTTCTTATTTCGTGTACTCGAGCTGATTGGTTTCTCGGCGAACTTGGTTGATATTATTCGGCGATGTGTTTCCTCGTGCCAGCGATGTGTTTCCTCGTGCCAGTTCTCTTTACTAATCAACGGGGAGCTGACGGGGTATTTCACTTCGTCTCGTGGTCTAAGGCAGGGAGATCCGCTCTCGCCGACTCTTTTTGTACTTGCGGCTGAGTATTTTTCGAGAGGTCTCGATGCACTATACAGCCGTTGCCCAAGCATGTTTTATTCTACAAGGGGAGGCATCCCTATATCCCATTTGGCCTATGCGGATGATGTGATGATATTTACCTCGTGCCATAATTTTGGCCTGAAGAAGCTGCGGGATTTTCTCGATCATTACTGTCGGACTTCGGGTCAGTTGATTAGTGTGCACAAGAGCACTTTCACAGTTGATAGGGCATGTTCTGATGGTCATCTTCGCACTATTTCTCGGATTCTCAGTTATCCGAGAAAGGATCTTCCTATCATTTATCTTGGAGCTCCACTATACAAAGGGAGGGACCGGGGCAGTTTGTTTCACACTTTGATTGATCGCATGCAAGCCAGGATTTCGGGTTGGGCTCGGACCGCTTTGGCTTTCGGGGGCCGTCTTGCCTTGATCCGGAGTACGCTTTCGACTATGGCTTTGCATCTTGTTCAGGTTATTCAACCTCCGCAGTACATTATTCAGCAGATTGAGCAGTGCATGGCCCGATTTCTCTGGGGATCTTATGGTAATCAGCGCCGGCCTCATTGGGTTGCTTGGGAGACGATTTGTCGGCCAATTAGTGAGGGTGGCTTGGGGTTGAGGCGTTTGACGGATGTGATTGACGCCTTCACTTACAAGCTCTGGTTTCGATTCCGTGCTCAGGATTCTCTTTGGGCCCGTTTTCTCCGAAACAAGTATTGTCGGAATCGGTTCCCAGGTTCATCCGTTGTGTCTTCACTCTATAGCACGGTGTGGAAGCGCATGTGCCGTGTCCGAGAGCGTGTTCAAGCTCAAATATTTTGGCGGATTGGTCCAGGTCATGTTTATTTCTGGCACGACCACTGGTTTGGCGATGGTCCCCTTTCGGGCATTATTGATGGTGGTCGGCTAACATCAGTTCGTGTGGAGTATTATTTGGTCAACGGTCAGTGGGATCGAAACAAGCTAGCTGAGGATATTCCTTTTGAGTGGATCGATAGGATTTGCTCGGTCCCAATCTCTGGTGCTTCGGGTGATTTGCCCATTTGGAGAGCTTCTTCGGATGGCAAGTTTTCCTTGACCTCGGCTTGGGCCTTGATACGACAACACCATACCCCTACCCCTCTTCTTCGTATATTTTGGGGATCTTGTCTTACTCCTACAATTTCTATCTTTCTTTGGCGTCTTCTTCTTCAGCGTCTTCCAGTGGATACCAAACTTCAGTCTCGAGGCACCTCTCTTGCCTCGAGGTGCTATTGTTGTCCAGATCCATCTATCCCTGTGTCGAGTCTTGTATCTCTGTCTGTCGAGTCTCCTTCTATTGAGTCGATTGATCATATCTTCGTGGAGAGCCCGACGGCTAAGAGGGTATGGCATCATTTTTTCTATCTTTTTGGCTATACACCTGCACACACTACGCACATACCCCAGATTTTACTTTATTGGCAGCACTTCACTTCGCACACACTCACACACCACACACACATCACAACCATTGTGCCTTGCTTGATCTTGTGGTACTTATGGATTGCAAGAAATGATAGCAAGCACAAGGATATCACGGTTCGCGCTTCTTCCATCATTTACAGGGTCATCCAGCACATCAGGATTCTTCACCAAACCAAATTACTTTCGGCGGACAGCTGGACTGGCATTCCCCACGTGGCTGAGTCTCTTGGCCTATATTACCGAGTCAGAACACCAACTCTCACACCTCATCGAGTTGTTTGGCTTCCACCGGATCCGGGTTGGGTGAAGCTAAACACAGACGGAGCCCGTAGAGCATCCACCCAGATTGCAGCTATTGGCGGGATTATCAGAGGTTCGGACGCTGAGGCCATACTTGCATTTCACGAGAGGATCTCTGCCCCGAGCAGTATTGCAGCCGAGCTTGCTGCCCTTGCCTCGGGGCTGCGATTTGTTATTCAGAGGCAATTCACTAGAGTTTGGATCGAGCTTGACGCAGAAGTCGCTGTTCGACTTCTTTCGCACACGGACCAAGGTCATTGGAGTCTTCAGAGTTCTCTCACGGCGATCCGGAACTCTCTTTCTACTTTGGAGTACAGGATTACACATATCTACCGGGAGGGCAATACAGTAGCTGATGCATTAGCTAACTTGGGGTGTCAGACCGAGTTGGCTCGTACCTTCACAACAGCGGAGCTTCCCCGACCTATTCAGCAGATGATTCGGATGGACCAGCTTGGATATCCATCCTTTCGACGACATTCTCGCACATAGGTGCCATGCATTCCACTTTTTTATATTATTGGCAATTTAGGAATTTTCGTAAACTTTACATGTTAGGAAGGGTTGGGGTTATTATGGATTGTTTGGGTCTATCGAGACTAGACTGTTTGCCGAATGGTGCCACACATTTCGCAGCCGTTATACCAGTTTCGCCCATTTTTGGCGAAAGTGTAAGTGGCCTCGGCTGTTGTGGTGAGGCGAACGGTCTACCTTGGTCTTCCACGACCTTCTATGATCATTCCCTACCCGTCCCTTTTATTATTTGGGCCACCTGTGTTTGCCCGTATTCTTAACGTTTTGTTAGTTAGCTATTGTCTTTTGTTTGTCAACTGCTATTATTAGCCATATGTTGGGCAGTAGCAATTTGAGCAAAACTCATTATGTACTTCTTAAATATTGTTTTATAAACAGGTAGGGGGTCAAGCCTAACCCCCCACCCTCATCGGGTGTCGTTCTCTTAAAAAAAAAAAAAAAAAAAAAAAAAAAAAATTCCTGTCTAATGTCAAATTTCCGAATTCATGGTCAAAATTAGATTCCAAAAGCGATCATGAAAATACGTGCTACAGTACGAGAACACGACCGAAGATGTTGAGGGATCTTCTCTTCTAATTTGATTTTATTTTCCTAATTGCAACTCTTTCTTACTCTTTGATCATTTTTGCTTCATGGACACCTAATTATCAATTTGTACCTATAGGATACTAAATCCAGCAATTAAAACAAAAATATAAATTAATCCATAAAAAAATCCACGTAAACGTAAACGTTGAGTGTTATTTCTACACTCCACTGTATCTTTTGTATCTAGTGTTTTTGCTGTTGTTTGGTTATGCGTATTAAAGTCCTAGTGTCGTATTTTGTGTTTTTAAGAACGTTTTTGCGAATGCACTTTTGCGCATGTTTTTTTACATGTACGTTTGTGCATGTCCATTTGAGCGAGTGTATTTGTGCATGTTGGTTGATTTGTATTAATGTCCTAGGATTGTAGTTTGTGTTTTCATGATCCTTTTTGCGAATGCACTTTTGCGTGAGTACTTTTGTGCATGATTTTGTACTTTTACTTATGTGCATATCTTTTGTAGCGAGTGTTTTTGTGCACGTTTTTTGATGCGCATTCGTGTCCTCGAACTGCAGCACGTATTTTCATGATCGCTTTTGGAATAAAATTTTGACCATGTTCGAGTCCGAATTTGGAAATTTGACATTAGACAGGAATTGTAGCCAGCTAAAATAGCTTTCTAATGCCGCCGGAACCAGTTGATTTGGATTCCGGATGAGAAATTTATGCTCGACTTCGTGGACACTACCGAAGATGTTGAGGGATCCTCTCTTCTAATTTGATTTTATTTTCCTAATTGCAACTCTTTTCTTACTCTTTGATCATTTTGGCTTCATGGACACCTAATTATCAATTTGTACCTATAAGATACTAACTCCATAAATTAAAACTGAAATATAAATTAATCTATAAAAAAATACACGTAAACGTAAACGTTGAGTGTTATTTCTACACTCCACTGTTTCTTTTGTATCTAGTGTTTTTGCTGTTGTTTGGTTATGCGTATTAAAGTCCTAGTGTTGTATTTCGTGTTTTTAAGAACGTTGTTGAGAATGCACTTTTGCGCATGTTTTTTTACATGTACGTTTTTGCATGTCCATTTGAGCGAGTATGTTTGTGCATGTTTGTTGATTTGTATTAATGTCCTAGGATTTTAGTTTGTGTTTTCGTGATCCTTTTTGCGAATGCACTTTTGCCTGAGTACTTTTGTGCATGCTTTTGTACTTTTACTTATGTGCATATCTTTTGTAGCGAGTGTTTTTGTGCACGTTTTTTGATGCGCATTCGTGTCCTCGAACTGTAGCATTTATTTTCATGATCACTTTTGGAATCCTATTTTGACCATGTTCGAGTTCGAATTTGGAAATTTGACATTAGACAGGAATTGAATTCAGCTGAAATAGCATACTAATTCCGTCGGAACCAGTTGATTTGGAGTCCGGATGCGAAAGTTATGCTGGACTTCGTGGACACTACCGAAGATGTTGAGGGATCTTCTCTTCTAATTTGATTTTATTTTCCTAATTGCAACTCTTTTCTTACTCTTTGATCATTTTTGCTTCATGGACACCTAATTATCAATTTGTACCTATAGGATACTAAATCCAGCAATTAAAACAAAAATATAAATTAATCCATAAAAAAATCCACGTAAACGTAAACGTTGAGTGTTATTTCTACACTCCACTGTATCTTTTGTATCTTGTGTTTTTGGTGTTGTTTGGTTATGCGTATTAAAGTCCTAGTGTCGTATTTCGTGTTTTTAAGAACGTTTTTGCGAATGCACTTTTGCGCATGTTTTTTTACATGTACGTTTGTGCATGTCCATTTGAGCGAGTGTATTTGTGCATGTTGGTTGATTTGTATTAATGTCCTAGGATTGTAGTTTGTGTTTTCATGATCCTTTTTGCGAATGCACTTTTGCGTGAGTACTTTTGTGCATGATTTTGTACTTTTACTTATGTGCATATCTTTTGTAGCGAGTGTTTTTGTGCACGTTTTTTGATGCGCATTCGTGTCCTCGAACTGCAGCACGTATTTTCATGATCGCTTTTGGAATAAAATTTTGACCATGTTCGAGTCCGAATTTGGAAATTTGACATTAGACAGGAATTGTAGCCAGCTAAAATAGCTTTCTAATGCCGCCGGAACCAGTTGATTTGGATTCCGGATGAGAAATTTATGCTCGACTTCGTGGACACTACCGAAGATGTTGAGGGATCCTCTCTTCTAATTTGATTTTATTTTCCTAATTGCAACTCTTTTCTTACTCTTTGATCATTTTGGCTTCATGGACACCTAATTATCAATTTGTACCTATAAGATACTAAATCCACCAATTAAAACTGAAATATAAATTAATCCATACAAAAATACACGTAAACGTAAACGTTGAGTGTTGTTTCTACACTCCACTGTATCTTTTGTATTTAGTGATTTTGCTATTGTTTGGTTATGCGTATTAAAGTCCTAGTGTTGTATTTCGTGTTCTTAAGAACGTTGTTGCGAATGCACTTTTTCGCATGTACTGGTACATGTACGTTTGTGCATGTCCATTTGAGCGAGTGTGTTCTTGCATGTTTGTTGATTTGTATTAATGTCCTAGGATTGTAGTTTGTGTTTTCGTGATCCTTTTTGCGAATGCACTTTTGCGTGAGTACTTTTGTGCATGCTTTTGTACTTTTACTTATGTGCGTATCTTTTGTAGCGAGTGTTTTTGTGCACGTTTTTTGATGCGCTTTCGTGTCCTCGAACTGTAGCACGTATTTTCATGATCGCTTTTGGAATCCAATTTTGACCATGTTCGAGTCCGAATTTGGAAATTTGATATTAGATAGGAATTGTAGCCAGCTAAAATAGCTTTCTAATGCCGTCTGAATCAGTTGATTTGGAGTCCGGATGAGAAAGTTATGCTCGACTTTGTGGACACTACCGAAGATGTTGAGGGATCCTCTCTACTGATTTTATTTTATTTTCCTAATTGAAACTCTTTTCTTACTCTTTGATCATTTTTGCTTCATGGACACCTAATTATCGATTTGTACCAATAAGATACTAAATCCACCAATTAAAACAGAAATATAAATTAATCCATAAAAAAATCCACGTAAACGTAAACGTTGAGTGTTATTTCTACACTCCACTGTATCTTTTGTATTTAGTGTTTTCGCTATTGTTTGGCTATGCGTATTAAAGTCCTAGTGTTGTATTTCGTGTTTTTAAGAACGTTGTTGCAAATGCACTTTTTCGCATGTTTTTTTACATGTACGTTTGTGCATGTCCATTTGAGCGAGTGTGTTCTTGCATGTTTGTTGATTTGTATTAATGTCCTAGGATTGTAGTTTGTGTTTTCGTGATCCTTTTTGCGAATGCACTTTTGCGTGAGTACTTTTGTGCATGCTTTTGGAATCCAATTTTGACCATGTTCGAGTCCGAATTTGGAAATTTGACATTAGACAGGAATTGTAGCCAGCTAAAATAGCTTTCTAATGCCGCCGGAACCAGTTGATTTGGAGTCCGGATGAGAAATTTATGCTCGACTTTGTGGACACTGCCGAAGATGTTGAGGGATCCTCTCTTCTAATTTGATTTTATTTTCCTAATTGCAACTCTTTTCTTACTCTTTGATCATTTGTGCTTCATGGACACCTAATTATCAATTTGTACCTATAAGATACTAACTCCATAAATTAAAACTGAAATATAAATTAATCTATTAAAAAATACACGTAAACGTAAACGTTGAGTGTTATTTCTACACTCCACTGTATCTTTTGTATCTAGTGTTTTTGCTGTTGTTTGGTTATGCGTATTAAAGTCCTAGTGTTGTATTTCGTGTTTTTAAGAACGTTGTTGAGACTGCACTTTTGCGCATGTTTTTTTACATGTACGTTTTTGCATGTCCATTTGAGCGAGTATGTTTGTGCATGTTTGTTGATTTGTATTAATGTCCTAGGATTTTAGTTTGTGTTTTCGTGATCCTTTTTGCGAATGCACTTTTGCCTGAGTACTTTTGTGCATGCTTTTGTACTTTTACTTATGTGCATATCTTTTGTAGCGAGTGTTTTTGTGCACGTTTTTTGATGCGCATTCGTGTCCTCGAACTGTAGCATTTATTTTCATGATCACTTTTGGAATCCTATTTTGACCATGTTCGAGTTCGAATTTGGAAATTTGACATTAGACAGGAATTGAATTCAGCTGAAATAGCATACTAATTCCGTCGGAACCAGTTGATTAGAGTCCGGATGCGAAAGTTATGCTGGACTTCGTGGACACTACCGAAGATGTTGAGGGATCTTCTCTTCTAATTTGATTTTATTTTCCTAATTGCAACTCTTTTCTTACTCTTTGATCATTTTTGCTTCATGGACACCTAATTATCAATTTGTACCTATAGGATACTAAATCCAGCAATTAAAACAAAAATATAAATTAATCCATAAAAAAATCCACGTAAACGTAAACGTTGAGTGTTATTTCTACACTCCACTGTATCTTTTGTATCTAGTGTTTTTGCTGTTGTTTGGTTATGCGTATTAAAGTCCTAGTGTCGTATTTTGTGTTTTTAAGAACGTTTTTGCGAATGCACTTTTGCGCATGTTTTTTTACATGTACGTTTGTGCATGTCCATTTGAGCGAGTGTATTTGTGCATGTTGGTTGATTTGTATTAATGTCCTAGGATTGTAGTTTGTGTTTTCATGATCCTTTTTGCGAATGCACTTTTGCGTGAGTACTTTTGTGCATGATTTTGTACTTTTACTTATGTGCATATCTTTTGTAGCGAGTGTTTTTGTGCACGTTTTTTGATGCGCATTCGTGTCCTCGAACTGCAGCACGTATTTTCATGATCGCTTTTGGAATAAAATTTTGACCATGTTCGAGTCCGAATTTGGAAATTTGACATTAGACAGGAATTGTAGCCAGCCAAAATAGCTTTCTAATGCCGCCGGAACCAGTTGATTTGGATTCCGGATGAGAAATTTATGCTCGACTTCGTGGACACTACCGAAGATGTTGAGGGATCCTCTCTTCTAATTTGATTTTATTTTCCTAATTGCAACTCTTTTCTTACTCTTTGATCATTTTGGCTTCATGGACACCTAATTATCAATTTGTACCTATAAGATACTAACTCCATAAATTAAAACTGAAATATAAATTAATCTATAAAAAAATACACGTAAACGTAAACGTTGAGTGTTATTTCTACACTCCACTGTATCTTTTGTATCTAGTGTTTTTGCTGTTGTTTGGTTATGCGTATTAAAGTCCTAGTGTTGTATTTCGTGTTTTTAAGAACGTTGTTGAGAATGCACTTTTTCGCATGTTTTTTTACATGTACGTTTGTGAATGACCATTTGAGCGAGTATGTTTGTGCATGTTTGTTGATTTGTATTAATGTCCTAGGAGTTTAGTTTGTGTTTTCGTGATCCTTTTTGCGAATGCACTTTTGCCTGAGTACATTTGTGCATGCTTTTGTACTTTTACTTATGTGCATATCTTTTGTAGCGAGTGTTTTTGTGCACGTTTTTTGATGCGCATTCGTGTCCTCGAACTGTAGCATTTATTTTCATGATCACTTTTGGAATCCTATTTTGACCATGTTCGAGTTCGAATTTGGAAATTTGACATTAGACAGGAATTGAATTCAGCTGAAATAGCATACTAATTCCGTCGGAACCAGTTGATTTGGAGTCCGGATGCGAAAGTTATGCTGGACTTCGTGGACACTACCGAAGATATTGAGGGATCTTCTCTTCTAATTTGATTTTATTTTCCTAATTGCAACTCTTTTCTTACTCTTTGATCATTTTTGCTTCATGGACACCTAATTATCAATTTGTACCTATAGGATACTAAATCCAGCAATTAAAACAAAAATATAAATTAATCCATAAAAAAATCCACGTAAACGTAAACGTTGAGTGTTATTTCTACACTCCACTGTATCTTTTGTATCTAGTGTTTTTGGTGTTGTTTGGTTATGCGTATTAAAGTCCTAGTGTCGTATTTCGTGTTTTTAAGAACGTTTTTGCGAATGCACTTTTGCGCATGTTTTTTTACATGTACGTTTGTGCATGTCCATTTGAGCGAGTGTATTTGTGCATGTTGGTTGATTTGTATTAATGTCCTAGGATTGTAGTTTGTGTTTTCATGATCCTTTTTGCGAATGCACTTTTGCGTGAGTACTTTTGTGCATGATTTTGTACTTTTACTTATGTGCATATCTTTTGTAGCGAGTGTTTTTGTGCACGTTTTTTGATGCGCATTCGTGTCCTCGAACTGCAGCACGTATTTTCATGATCGCTTTTGGAATAAAATTTTGACCATGTTCGAGTCCGAATTTGGAAATTTGACATTAGACAGGAATTTTAGCCAGCTAAAATAGCTTTCTAATGCCGCCGGAACCAGTTGATTTGGATTCCGGATGAGAAATTTATGCTCGACTTCGTGGACACTACCGAAGATGTTGAGGGATCCTCTCTTCTAATTTGATTTTATTTTCCTAATTGCAACTCTTTTCTTACTCTTTGATCATTTTGGCTTCATGGACACCTAATTATCAATTTGTACCTATAAGATACTAACTCCATAAATTAAAACTGAAATATAAATTAATCTATAAAAAAATACACGTAAACGTAAACGTTGAGTGTTATTTCTACACTCCACTGTATCTTTTGTATCTAGTGTTTTTGCTGTTGTTTGGTTATGCGTATTAAAGTCCAAGTGTTGTATTTCGTGTTTTTAAGAACGTTGTTGAGAATGCACTTTTTCGCATGTTTTTTTACATGTACGTTTGTGAATGTCCATTTGAGCGAGTATGTTTGTGCAAGTTTGTTGATTTGTATTAATGTCCAAGGATTTTAGTTTGTGTTTTCGTGATCCTTTTTGCGAATGCACTTTTGCCTGAGTACATTTGTGCATGCTTTTGTACTTTTACTTATGTGCATATCTTTTGTAGCGAGTGTTTTTGTGCACGTTTTTTGATGCGCATTCGTGTCCTCGAACTGTAGCATTTATTTTCATGATCACTTTTGGAATCCTATTTTGACCATGTTCGAGTTCGAATTTGGAAATTTGACATTAGACAGGAATTGAATTCAGCTGAAATAGCATACTAATTCCGTCGGAACCAGTTGATTTGGAGTCCGGATGAGAAAGTTATGCTGGACTTCGTGGACACTACCGAAGATGTTGAGGGATCTTCTCTTCTAATTTGATTTTATTTTCCTAATTGCAACTCTTTTCTTACTCTTTGATCATTTTTGCTTCATGGACACCTAATTTTCAATTTGTACCTATAGGATACTAAATCCAGCAATTAAAACAAAAATATAAATTAATCCATAAAAAAATCCACGTAAACGTAAACGTTGAGTGTTATTACTACACTCCACTGTATCTTTTGTATCTAGTGTTTTTGGTGTTGTTTGGTTATGCGTATTAATGTCCTAGGGTTGTATTTCGTGTTTTTAAGAACGTTGTTGCGAATGCACTTTTGCGCATGTTTTTTTACATGTACGTTTGTGCATGTCCATTTGAGCGAGTGTGTTCTTGCATGTTTGTTCATTTTTATTAATGTCCTAGGATTGTAGTTTGTGTTTTCGTGATCTTTTTTGCGAATGCACTTTTGCGTGAGTACTTTTGTGCATGCTTTTGTACTTTTACTTATGTGCGTATTTTTTTTAGCGAGTATTTTTTGCACGTTTTTTGATGCGCATTCGTGTCTTCGAACTGTAGCCGTATTTTCATGATCGCTTTTGGAATCCAATTTTGACCATGTTTGAGTTTGAATTTGGAAATTTGATATTAGAAAGGAATTGTAGCCAGCTAAAATAGCTTCCTAATGCCGCCGGAACCAGTTGATTTGGAGTCCGGATGAGAAAGTTATGCTCGACTTTGTCGACACTACCGAAGATGTTGAGGGATTCTCTCTTCTAATTTGATTTTATTTTACTAATTGCAAGTCTGTTCTTACTCTTTGATCATTATTGCTTCATGGACACCTAATGTGACACCCCCTAGCAATCGTATAGCAAACCGAGAGGGTTTGCCATGCACGGAAGCTTTAAATGTATTATATAAGTATTTAGATATGTGGGGAGACTCCAAGGGTTTAGCGAACCGATTTTTCTCGTGACCTAAGACTTAAAGACGGGGTTGGCTTCGGAAGAATTTTCGGCGAAGTGATTTAGTGGGATGAAGGAGCATATGTCTAACTACTCGATTAATCCGTAATATAGACTATAAGTGGTGTCACCTTGATAAAACATAGTAATAAAAGGTTAGAGTCCATAATTAAAACAACATATTAATTCTACATAAATGGACCATAGTTTAACAAAAAGGGGCCCATACTCGGAGGAATTAGCCTCCTTTACCACGGATAATAATACACATGAGCTACTACGGAAATAGTAATTGTCCTTAGGACAATATACACGAAAGATAGTACTACAAGCATTATAAGTAGATCCTCCATACGAGCCAAAAACCCGGAGTCGGCTTCTCGAACCGTCGACTAGTCCAATCCGGTGGAGTGAGTAGCACTAATACCTGCAAACGGAGAATATCTATATGAGCTAACAAAGCTCAGTAAGGATCTCGAAAGTTACCGAGACTTGAAAATATAGTCTTACTACATATATTATATTATAGCAATATAAGTCAAACAAAGTTAAGTATAAAGCACATTTCTAGTATTTCAAATTCGTGTACATTAGAAAGCTTTTTCATTTTATCGGATCCGATGAGAAATTAACTTCTTTACTTAGAAAATAAGAAGATTATTCTGAGCCCGTTTTCGGTGGAATCAAACCACCCAACTGTAGTATCTATGGTTGGAATACCGGCCCCCCGTATCCTTTCTCATCCTTTCTAAGTATTTCATTAATCTCCCCAATTTATTTTACTTAATTTCAAAAGTGGCACGGTCGAAGTATTTAGAATTCCGTTTGAGTACATAAAAGTACCAATATTCCACAACAACCCATAAGAAATTTGAAACACCACAAGACATCACAAATATCAATCAAGTGACAAACAACCACATACTACACAAGAGATTAACTATCATCACACATCAAGTTATGCATTCACGAATGTTTACCCACATATAACCATAATTCCACACAAGACTATTAAAGATCCATTTCAATTCCTATATTTTCCTTAAGCTACTAAATCCCAAAATTTCTTTGCTACTTAATTTAGGATCAAGAAAACATATCAGCTTAGAAGATTTCGGGTATTCAGCACAATGCCCCTAAATTTCTGGAAATTACAGTTTTGACCCCAAAGGTTCAAAAACTCACACATGCAATTAACCTAAAAGTTCCTAATCCATATTTTCATAAAATTCAGCCCTTAACTCATCTGAAATTTCGATAAATGCAGAAAAATCCAGTTAGAAGTTATTTTATGCAAAGTTTCCGGAAATTACATATTTCACCCTAGACTCTCTAGATCTATACATGCATGACCCTTAGAAATTCTCAAAAATCCTTTTTCTTACAAAACTTTTTAGAAACTGACATTGTCCTTTACTAAGTGCTGAAAAACAGATTTGGAAAACCATTCAAAACTAACTTCTCAAAATTTGCAGATTTGCCCCAAAAATCTTTCGGATTACACATACATCCATACTAAAATTTCAATATCCATTTTTTCATAAACAACCCCCAAAAATCCGAAATCTTTGTTCAATATATGCATAAAAACGAAACTAAAAACTTGATTTGTAACACCCCACCTTTCCAAAACCCGAAATTCCTAAAACCCGAGAATAATATTCCTAACTCGAGAAAACCCTTAGGAAATATTATTACGTGATTATATGCATTACGTGAATTTAATTATGTTACTTGCGTGAATAATTACGTGCACTATTATATACGTGACTTATATGATTTAAATTCTCGAATATTAAAAATACTATGAAATTTCGTGAATTACGTAGTTTATGTGAATAATTGCGTATTCTTATTTATTTGATAAATTATTTGAAACTTGGTAAACTATGTGAATTATATACATATATATACTCGTACATACATGCATGCATACGTATACATACATTTATACTAATACTTGCATTATACATTTGAATATATATATATATATATATGTCCGAAATTGTGTGTGTGTGTGTGTTAAGATGCAAGTTGTGATTTAAATTAAATAAATAAATTATGTGTAATTAGGCATGCACTTACACTTGGCAAATGCTAATCATTTTAGCTAAGCCTACACTCTACCTTCATTAGTAAGATGAAGAGACACCTTCATCTCTTTTCCTTCCAACACCTCCACACTTACTTGTCTCTCTCTCCCTTCTCCACCGAGACAAACCACCACCACCATCGGCCTCTCCTCTCTCCACCTCATTTCTCATTTTCAAAGAAAACCCCAAAATTAAAATGAGAGTTCCTTATTTAACTCTTGCCTTGGACTACTCTAAGAACACCATCAAGACCACTTGCCTTCTTTC
This sequence comes from Erythranthe guttata, assembly GCF_000504015.1. The sequence goes on along the minus strand of NW_012193303.1, from coordinate 318,733 downwards.
GGGAGATCACAACTCCTCCCTCCTTGAAGCTCACACCATTTCTTTCACAATCAAGGTGGCTTGGTTGGACTTTGGTGCTTGAAAGCTTTCCTCTCCTTTCGGTTATTTTGCTTTCTTCGATTTTAAGGTAAGAAATTGTGATTTCTTGCTGCAATTAAAGGGCATCAATAGTATGAAAATGATTTTCATAAAATTTTAAAAGATTGGGAAAGATTTCGAAAATTTAGGGGTTTTTGAAGAAAAATGGAAAATGAGTGTTTCTTGTTAATTTCTTGTTCTTGCATGCATCATCTAAGTTGATAGTGGTTAGATACAACTTTTATTGGCCAAAAGCCTTAAGAAATTTCAGATTTCAAAAAGGGGTTTTCAAGAAAAAGGCATTTTTAACTTTTTGTGGTTGCATGTGTAGATCTTCGAAAGTTTGGGCCAAATCTGTAATTTTTGTAAAGTCTGTCCGAAAAATGCTTTCAAAACTGTTTTCCAGCATTTATTGAACAAAAGTTTCGGATTTAAAGAATTTTTGTAAGAAAAAGTTGATTTTGAAATTCTAGTAGGCTTGCATGTGTAGATCTAGAAATTTTGGGGCAAATTATGTAATTTCCGAAATTTCTGCATAAGGTAACTTTTCAACTTCATTTTCTGCATCTAGTAAAGTGGAATTTCAGATTTGTTAGGGGTTTTCATGAAAAAGTTGATTTTGAACTTCTAGTGTGGTTGCATGTGTAAATTTCGAAACTTTTGGGTCAAAACTGCAATTTCCGAAAAGTCTCTCATTTTTAAAGTTTGGATCTGTTTTTCAGCAAGTATTAGATATGAAAAAGTTTTATTTAACAAGTTTTTAATTCAATTAGAGTTATATTAGAGTTTTGGATTTTTAAATTGAAAAAGGGATTTTCCTAGTTTTTAATTTCAAGAAAATTCGAAACTTTGTAAAACTTTAAAATAATTTCAGAATCTGGAATTTGAGTCAGTTAGGGGTTCTAGGATTTAATTTGAGAATTTTTGGAATTAGTTTGCTAATATTTCGAAATTAGGATAATTGCATGTCATTTACATATGTTTTGTGCTTTAAGTGTTCATGTTTTGAATTAATGGTCATGAATTATGAATTTTAGTATTTTTGCACTTTGAATTGCTGCTGGATGTGTTTAATGGCTGTGAGGAATTGATTGAAATGGATTATTACCTAGAAGTGGTAATAAGTCCATTTAATGAGAATTGAAAAAAGGGGAATTTGTTCCTAAGTTTATTTGATGAGTAATTAGTGATGTTTAATGTGTTGATTGTACATGTTTGTGTGCTGAATATGTGTGAGTGTGTGTGCTGAATGTGCATGTGGTGTGTTTATATGTGAGAATTTGGGATTTTTGCCCAAATTGTAAATGTGTGGTAAATTGTGGTATTTGTGTGATTTGTGGCACTTGATTGATATTTGTGATGTCATGTGTGGGTTATAGCATTATTTCGAAAAGTTGCATTAAATGATTTTTATTTGAAAGGTTAATGGAATATCGGGTAATAAACAACTCGGATATAGTGGGCCGGTATCCAACTAGGATGATGTGGTAGTTGTTTGATTCCACTTAGTGAAAACGGGCTCGTAACAGGTTTATTACTCGGTACAGAAATTAATCTTTCACGGATCCGATAAAACGAAAATGTATTTTCATGATTTTCACAAAAAGGGCATTTTAGTCATTTTGCATAATTATGTGATTTTGTTAAATGATGTATGTTCGTGAGATATGTGAATTGATCGATTGCCTTGTGTTGTGTGCGGATTGTGGGTAAGACCGGGTATACAATATTATATATTATGTATAACGTATTTCCAAAGTTTGATATTACTCGGATTTCTTACTGAGCTTTATAGCTCATATAGATGTCTTTTAATTGCAGGTAGTAGTAATCCTCAACCGGGATGGATCGAGTAGTGGATCGAGGTCTTGCCCGGGGTTTTGGAAGACGTACGAGGACCTATGAACGATGCTAGACTTTTGGTTATTTTTCTTTTGGTGGTGTAACCCTAAAACCGTAATATTTCCTTTTCGTACTTTTGAACCCATTTTCGTTATGAATCGTACATAATTCCTACTTTAATATCGTAAGTTTCGTAATTTGCTATTTTCATGCCTTCGTTAGAAAACTTCGAATTATTCACCAAAATAACCTTTTCGAACTCTGATTTGTTCTCGAACCGAAAAATGTTTAGTGAGAATGTAGCACTCGAATAAGAAACCTCCTTTCGAAACTTCTTTCCAAACCAAGCTTTGTATTCGGCTAAAGCAATCCAACAAAGTTTTCGAAAATGCAACGCCCTCAACACCCAAAGGAAGAATATTTTTAATAATTGCATTTTCACCCCATTCCAATGTTTCAAAAATTACAAAGAGATCCTTTGCTTCCGCTAGTTTAATAAATATTCCGATAAACTGGTTCGATTTATCGCCCATCTAGAAGGGGGGTGCTACATGATTTATGCAACAACTTCGAAAATTCTATTTTTCACCCCAAAACATTTAGATCCATACATGCAAGACCACTAGGAGTTCAAAAATTACTTTTTCTTGCAAAACTTTCCTAAATCTGGAATTTCCATTCAATAAATGCTAAAAACCAGTTTTGAAAACTCATATGAGTCTGACTTCTCACAAATTACAGATCTGGCCCAAAAGTATGCAGATTTACACAAGCAACCCCAAAACTTTTCCCAATTTAATTTTTTACACAATTTTCGAAATAACTGAAATTTCTTTGAAAGCCATTAACTCAAATCTACCATTTAAGACCTCTGATCATACATGCAATAACATAAATCATATGAACTAACAAAAAGGAACCATTAAATGCAAGAACAACATAAAACAAGAATTAGGGGTGTCTTTCAATTAATTTCGAAATTTTGTTCTTGATACTTGATACCTCCATTTGCAGCAAGGATTTCGATTCCTTACCTCAAAAATAGAAAGGAATAAAAGCTAGTTGAAAAGGGGAAAGTTCTTGGGAACCTTCAAAGAAAACCGAGAGTTAGAAGAAGAAAAGGAACGAAGAAGAAAGAAGGGGTTTGAGAACTTCGAATGGCAGCTCTTACCTCTTCAAGCATTGAGATTGAACCAAGCTACTTTGATGTGGAAGGACACGATATAGATTTCAAGGTGAGAGGTGTTTTCACTACTGAAAGGACACCATGTATTTATAGTATTCTTGGAGTATTCAAGGGCAAGGGTGAGATAGGGAATTCTCATCTTTGGCTTGAGAAAAATCTTGCTGATTTAGGGGTGGTTCGAGCTTGGTGGAGCTGATGACAATGGTGGTTTCAGTGGTTGAAGAAAGGAGAAGACAAGGAAGAGAGAGGGGGGTTTGATGCAGCCGAAATGAGGGAGAGAGAAGGAGACTCTTGGCCTTCTAATAGGCATGCTTGAGATGGAGTGTGGGATTGGCCTTAATAGGGGTTAGGCTAGGCTTAGGATTATCATTTATTTATTTTATAATTATTTAATAACCCTCCTTAACACACATACATACATATACGGCACACATATATATATATATATATATATATACTTATAAGTTATGTATTATGATGATTATGCTAAGTCCTAGTCATGCAAGTATGATTCACCCGTAAACACATATGCACATAATGTCACGTATAAAATTCGATATCTACTATTGTTTAGAATTTATCGTGTTTTGAAAACGTGGGGTGTTACAACTAATTATCAATTTGTACCTATAAGATACTAAATCCACCAATTAAAACAAAAATATAAATTAATCCATAAAAAAATCCACGTAAACGTGAACGTTGAGTGTTATTTCTACACTCCACTGTATCTTTTGTATCTAGTGTTTTTGCTGTTGTTTGGTTATGCGTATTAAAGTACTAGTGTTGTATTTCGTGTTTTTAAGAACATTGTTGAGAATGCACTTTTGCGCATGTTTTTTTACATGTACGTTTGTGCATGTCCATTTGAGCGAGTGTGTTTGTGCATGTTTGTTGATTTGTATTAATGTCCTAAGATTGTAGTTTGTTTTTTATATGATCCTTTTTGCGAATGCACTTTTGCGTGAGTACTTTTGTGCATGCTTTTGTACTTTTACTTATGTGCGTATCGTATGTTGCGAGTGTTTTTGTGCACGTTTTTTGATGCGCATTCGTGTCCTCGAACTGTAGCACTTATTTTCATGATCGCTTTTGGAATCCAATTTTGACCATGTTCGAGTCCGAATTCGGCAATTTGATATTAGACAGGAATTGTAGCCAGCTAAAATAGCTTTCTAATGCCGCCGGAACCAACTGATTTGGAGTCCGGATGAGAAAGTTATGCTCAACTTTGAAGACACTACCGAAGATGTTGATGTATCCTCTCTTCTAATTTGATTTTATTTTCCTAATTGCAACTCTTTTCTTACTCTTTGATCATTATTGCTTCATGGACACGTAATTATCAATTTGTACCTATAAGATACTAAATCCTCCAATTAAAATAAAAATATAAATTAATCCATAAAAAAATCCACGTAAACGAAAACGTTGAATGTTATTTCACTACACTCCACAGTATCTTTTGTATCTAGTGTTTTTGCTGTTGTTTGGTTATGCGTATTAAAGTCCTAGTGTTGTATTTCGTGTATTTAAGAACGTTGTTGCGAATGCACATTTGCGTATATTTTTTCACATGAACATTTGTGCATGTCCATTTGATCGAGTGTGTTTGTGCATGTTTGTTGATTTGTATTAATGTCCTAGGATTGTAGTTTGTGTTTTCGTGATCCTTTTTGCGAATGCACTTTTGCGTGAGTAGTTTTGTGCATGCTTTTGTACTTTTAATTATGTGCGTATCTTTTGTAGCGAGTGATTTTGTGCACGATTTTTTATGCGCATTTGTGTCCTCGAACTGTATCACGTATTTTCACGATCGCTTTTGGAATCCAATTTTGACCATGTTCTAGTCCTAATTTGGAAATTTGACATTAGACAGGAATTGTAGTTAGCTAAAATAGATTTCGAATGCCGCCGGAACCACTTCATTTGGAGTCTAGATGAGAAAGTTATGCTCAACTTCGTAGACACTACCGAAGATGTTGAGGTATCCTCTCTTCAAATTTGATTTTATTTTCCTAATTGCAACTCTTTTCTTACTCATTGATCATTATTTCTTCATGGACACGTAATTATCAATTTGTACCTATAAGATACTAATCCTCCAATTAAAAAAAATATATAAATTAATCCATAAAAAAATCCACGTAAACGAAAACGTTGAGTGTTCTTTCTACACTCAACTGTATCTTTTGTATTTAATGTTTTTGCTATTGTTTGGTTATGCGTATTAAAGTCCTAGTGTTGTATTTCGTATTTTTAAGAACGTTGTTGCGAATGCACTTCTGCACATGTTTTTTTACATGTACGTTTGTGCATGTCCATTTGAGCGAGTGTGTTTGTGCATGTTTGTGGATTTGTATTAATGTCCTAGGATTGTAGCTTGTGTTTTCATGATCCTTTTTGCGAATGCACTTTTGCGTGTGAACTTTTGTGCATGCTATTGTACTTTTACTTCTGTGCGTATATTTTGTAGCGAGTGCTTTTGTGCACTTTTCTTGATGCGCATTCATGTCCCTGTACTGTAGCACGTATTTTCATGATCGCTTTTGGAATCCAATTTTGACCATGTTCGAGTTCGAATTTTGAAATTTAAAATTAGACAGGAATTGTAGCCTGCTAAAATTGCTTTCTAATGCCGCCGGAACCAGTTGAGTTGGAGTCCGGATGAGAAAGTTATGCTCGACTTCGTGGACACTACCGAAGATGTTGAGGGATCCTCTCTTCTAATTTGATTTTATTTTCCTAATTGCAACTCTTTTCTTACTCTTTGATCATTATTGCTTCATGGACACCTAATTATCAATTTGTACCTATAAGATACTTAATCCACCAATTAAAACAAAAATATAAATTAATCCATAAAAAAATCCACGTAAACGTAAACGTTGAATGTTATTTCTACACTCCACAGTATCTTTTGTATTTAGTGTTTTTGCTATTGTTTGGTTATGCGTATTAAAGTCCTAGTGTTGTATTTCGTGTTTTTAAGAACGTTGTTCCGAATGCACTTTTGCGCATGTTTTTTAAATGTACGTTTGTGCATGTCCATTTGAGCGAGAGTGTTCTTGCATGTTTGTTGATTTGTATTAATGTCCTAGGATTGTAGTTTGTGTTTTCATGAACCTTTTTGCAAATGCACTTTTGCATGAGTACTTTTGTGCATGATTTTGTACTTTTACTTTTGTGCATATCTTTTGTAGCGAGTGTTTTTGTGCACATTTTTTGATGCGCATTCGTGTCCTCGAACTGTAGCACGTATTTTCATGATCGCTTTTGGAATCCAATTTTGACCATGTTCGAGTCCGAATTTGGAAATCTGACAATACACAAGAATTGAAGCCAGCTGAAATAGCTTTATCATGCCGTCAGAACCAGTTGATTTGGAGTTCGGATGAGAAAGTTATGCTCGACTTCGTGGATAATACCGAAGATGTTGAGGGATCCTCTCTTCTAATTTGATTTTATTTTCCTAATTGCAACTCTTTTCTTACTCTTTGATCATTTTTGCTTCATGGACACCTAATGATCAATTTGTACATATAAGATACTAAATCCACTAATTAAAACAGAAATATAAACTAATCCATAAAAAAATCCACGTAAACGTAAACGTTGAGTGTTATTTCTACACTCCACTGTATCTTTTGTATTTAGTGTTTTTGCTATTGTTTGCTTATGCGTATTGAAGTCCTAGTGTTGTATTTCGTGTTTTTAAGAACGTGGTTGCGAATGTACTTTTGCGCATGTTTTTTTACATGTACGTTTGTGCATGTTCATTCGAGCGAGTGTGTTCTTGCATGATTGTTGATTTGTATTAATGTCCTAGGATTGTAGTTGGTGTTTTCATGATCCTTTTTTGCGAAAGCACTTTTGCGTGAGTACTTTTGTGCATGTTTTTGTACTTTTACTTATGTGCGTATCTTTTGTAGCGAGTGTGTTTGTGCACATTTTTTGATGCGCATTCGTTTCTTCGAACTGTAGCACGCATTTTCATGATCGCTTTTAGAATCCAATTTTGACCTTGTTCGAGTCCGAATTTGGAAATTTGACGTTAGACAGGAATTGTAGCTAGCTAAAATAGCTTTCTAATGCCGCCGAAACTAGTTGATTTGCAGTCCGGATGAGAAAGTTATGCTCGACATCGTGGACACTACCGAAGATGTTGAGGGATCCTCTCTTCTAATTTGATTTTATTTTCCTAATTGCAACTCTTTTCTTACTCTTTGATCATTATTGCTTCATGGACACCTAATTATCAATTTGTACCTATAAGATACTAAATCCACCAATTAAAACTGAAATATAAATTAATCCTTAAAAAAATCCACGTAAGCGTAAACGTTGAGTGTTATTTCTACACTCCACTGTATCTTTTGTATCTAGTGTCTTTGCTGTTGTTAGGTTATTCGTATTAGAGTCCTAGTGTTGTATTTCGTGTTTTTAATAACGTTGTTACGAATGCACTTTTGCGCATGTTTTTTTACAAGTACGTTTGTGCATGTCCATTTGAGCGAGTGTGTTTGTGCATGTTTGTTGATTTGTATTAATGTCCTAGGATTGTAGTTTGTGTTTTCATGATCCTTTTTGCGAATGCACTTTTGCGTGAGTACTTTTGTGCATGGTTTTGTACTTTTACTTTTGTGCATATCTTTTGTAGCGAGTGTTTTTGTGCACATTTTTTGATGCGCATTCGTGTCCTCGAATTGTAGCACGTATTTTCATGATCGCTTTTGGAATCCAATTTTGACCATGTTCGAGTCCGAATTTTGAAATTTGACATTAGACAGGAATTGTAGCCAGCTAAAATATCTTTCTAACGCCGCCGGAACGAGTTGATTTGGAGTCCGGATGAGAATGTTATGGTCGACTTCGTGGACACTACCGAAGATGTTGAGGGATCCTGTCTTCTAATTTGATTTTATTTTCCTAATTGCAACTCTTTTCGTACTCTTTGATCATTTTGACTTCATGGACAGCTAATTATCAATTTGTACTTATAAGATACTAAATCCACAAATTAAAACAAAAATATAAATTAATCCATAAAAAAATCCACGTAAACGTAAACGTTGAGTGTTATTTCTACACTCCACTGTATCTTTTGTATTTAGTGTTTTTGCTATTGTTTGGTTATGCGTATTAAAGTCCTAGTGTTGTATTTCGTGTTTTTAAGAATGTTGTTGCGAATGCACGTTCGCGCATATTTTTTTACATGAACGTTTGTGCATGTCAATTTGAGCGAGTGTGTTTGTGCATGTTTGTTGATTTGTATTAATTTTCTAGGATTGTAGTTTGTGTTTTCGTGATCCTTTTTGCGAATGCACTTTTGCGTGAGTACTTTTTTGCATGCTTTTGTACTTTTACTTATGTGCGTATCTTTTTTAGCGAGTGTTTTTGTGCACGTTTTTTGATGCGCATTCGTTTCCTCGAACTGTAGCACGTATTTTCATGATCGCTTTTGGAATCCAATTTCGACCATGTTCGAGTCCGAATTTGGAAATTGGGCATTAGATAGGAATTGTAGCTAGCTAAAATAGATTTCTAACCAGTTGATTTGGTGTCCGGATGAGAAAGTTATGCTCAAGTTCGTCGACACTACCGAAGATGTTGAGGTATCCTCTCTTCTAATTTGATTTTATTTTCCTAATTGCAACTCTTTTCTTACTCTTTGATCATTATTGCCTCATAGACACCTAATTATCAATTTGTACCTATAAGATAATTAATCCACCAATTAAAACAGAAATTTAAATTAATCCATAAAAAAATCCACTTAAACGTAAACGTTGAATGTTATTTCTACACTCCACAGTATCTTTTGTATCTAGTGTCTTTGCTGTTGTTTGGTTATTCGTATTAAAGTCCTAGTGTTGTATTTCGTGTTTTTTAGAACGTTGTCTCGAATGCACTTTTGCGCATGTTTTTTTACATGTACGTTTGTGCATATCCATTTGAGCGAGTGTGTTTGTGCATGTTTGTTGATTTGTATTAATGTCCTAGGATTGTAGTTTGTGTTTTCATGATCCTTTTTGGGAATGCACTTTTGCGTGAGTACTTTTGTGCATGCTTTTGTACTTTTACTTTTGTGCATATCTTTGTAGCGATTGTTTTTGTGCACGTTTTTTGATGCGCATTCATGTCCTCGAGCTGTTGCACTTATTTTCATGATCGCTTTCGGAATCCAATTTTGACCATGTTCGAGTCCGAATTTTGAAATTTGACATCAGACAGGAATTGTAGCTAGCTACAATAGCTTTCTAATGCCGCCATAACCAGTTGATTTGGTGTCCGGATGAGAAAGTTATGCTCAAGTTCGTAGACACTACCGAAGATGTTGAGGTATCCTCTATTCTAATTTCATTTTATTTTCCTAATTGCAACTCTTTTCTTACTCTTTGATCATTATTGCCTCATAGACACCTAATTGATCAATTTGTACCTATAAGATACTTAATCCACCAATTAAAGCAGAAATATAAATTAATCCATAAAAAAATCCACGTAAACGTAAACGTTGAATGTTATTTCTACACTCCACAGTATCTTTTGTATCTAGTGTCTTTGCTGTTGTTTGGTTATTCGTATTAAAGTCCTAGTGTTGTATTTCGTGTTATTAAGAACGTTGTTGCGAATGCACTTTTGCGCATGTTTTTTAACATGTACGTTTGTGCATGTCCATTTGAGCGAGTGTGTTTGTGCATGTTTGTTGATTTGTATTAATGTCCTAGGATTGTAGTTTGTGTTTTCATGATCCTTTTTGCGAGTACACTTTTGCGTGAGTACTTTTGTGCATGCTTTTGGAATCCAATTTTGACCATGTTCGAGTCCGAATTTGGAAATTTGACATTAGACAGGAATTGTAGCCAGCTAAAATAGCTTTCCAATGCTGCCGGAACCAGTTGATTTGGAGTCCGGATGAGAAACATATGCTCGACTTCGTGGACACTACCGAAGATGTTGAGTAATCCTCTCTTCTTATTTGATTTTATTTTCCTAGTCGCAACTCTTTTCTTACTCTTTGATCAATTTTGCTTCATGGACACCTAACTATCAATTTGTACCTATAAGATACTAAATCCACCAATTAAAACAAAAATATAAATTAATCCATAAAAAAATCCACGTAAACGTAAACGTTGAGTGTTATTTTTACACTCCACTGTATCCTTTGTATTTAGTGTTTTTGCTATTGTTTGGTTATGCGTATTAAAGTCCTAGTGTTGTATTTCGTGTTTTTAAGAACGTTGTTGCGAATGCACTTTTTCGCATGTTTTTTTAAATGTACGTTTGTGCATGTCCATTTGAGCGAGAGTGTTCTTGCATGTTTGTTGATTTGTATTAATGTCCTAGGATTGTAGTTTGTGTTTTCGTGATCCTTTTTGCGAATGCACTTTTGCGTGAGTACTTTTGTGCATGCTTTTGTACTTTTACTTATGTGCGTATCTTTTGTAGCGAGTGTTTTTGTGCACGTTTTTTGATGCGCATTCGTGTCCTCGAACTGTAGCACGTATTTTCATGATCGCTTTTGGAATCCAATTTTAACCATGTTCGAGTCCGAATTTGGAAATTTGACATTAGACAGGAATTGTAGCCAGCTAAAATAGCTTTCTAATGCTAGCGGAACCAGTTGATTTGGAGTCCGGATGAGAAATTTATGCTCGACTTCGTGGACACTACCGAAGATGTTGAGGGATCCTCTCTTCTAATTTGATTTTCTTTTCCTAATTGCAACACTTTTCTTACTATTTGATCATTTTTGCTTCATGGACACCTAATTATCAATTTGTACCTAAAAGATACTAAATCCACCAATTAAAACAGAAATATAAATTAATCGATAAAAAAATCCACGTAAACGTAAACGTTGAGTGTTATTTCTACACTCCACTGTATCTTTTCTATCGAGTGTTTTTTCTGTTGTTTGGTTATGCGTATTAAAGTCCTGGTGTTGTATTTCGTGTTTTTAAGAACGTTGTTGCGAATGTACTTTTGCGCATATTCTTTTACATGTACGTTTGTGCATGTCCATTTGAGCGAGTGTGTTTGTGCATGTTTGTTGATTTGTATTAATGTCCTAGGATTCTAGTTTGTGTTTTCATGATCCTTTTTGCGAATGCACTTTTGCGTGAGTACTTTTGTGCATGCTTTTGTACTTTTACTTATCTGCGTATATTTTGTAGCGAGTGTTTTTGTGCACGTTTCTTGATGCTCATTCGTGTCCACGAACTGTAGCACGTATTTTCATGATCGCTTTTGGAATCCAATTTTGACCATGTTCGAGTCCGAATTCGGAAATTTGACATTAGACAGGAATTGTAGCCAGATAAAATAGCTTTCTAATGCTGCCGGAACCAGTTGATTTGGAGTACGGATGAGAAAGTTATCCTCTACTTCGTGGACACTACCGAAGATGTTGAGGGATCCTCTCTTCTAATTTGATTTTTATTTTCCTAACTGCAACTCTTTTCTTACTCTGTGATCATTTGTGCTTCATGGACACCTAATTATCAGTTTGTACCTATAAGATACTAAATCCACCAATTAAAACAAAAATATAAATTAATCCATAAAAAAATCCACATAAACGTAAACGTTGAGTGTTATTTCTACACTCCACTGTATCTTTTGTATTTAGTGTTTTTGTTATTGTTTGGTTATGCATATTAAAGTCCTACTGTTGTATTTCGTGTTTTTAAGAACGTTGTTGCGAATGCACTTTTTCGCATGTTTTTTTACATGTACGTTTGTGCATGTCCATTTGAGCGAGTGTGTTCTTGCATGTTTGTTGATTTGTATTAATGTCCTAGGATTGTAGTTTGTGTTTTCGTGATCCTTTTTGCGAATGCACTTTTGCGTGAGTACTTTTGTGCATGCTTTTGTACTTTTACTTATGTGCGTATCTTTTGTAGCGAGTGTTTTTGTGCACGTTTTTTGATGCGCATTCGTGTCCTCGAACTCTAGCACGTATTTTCATGATCGCTTTTGGAATCAAATTTTGACCATGTTCGAGTCCGAATTTGGAAATTTGACATTAGACAGGAATTGTAGCCAGCTAAAAATAGCTTTCTAAATGCCGCCGGAACCAGTTGATTTGGAGTCCGGATGAGAAATTTATGCTCGACTTCGTGGACACTATCGAAGATGTTGATGGATCCTCTCTTCTAATTTGATTTTATTTTCCTAATTGCAACTCTTTTCTTACTATTTGATCATTTTTGCTTCATGGACCTAATTATCAATTTGTACCTATAAGATACTAAATCCACCAATTAAAACTGAAATATAAATTAGTCCATAAAAAAATACACGTAAACGTAAACGTTGAGTGTTATTTCTACACTCCACTGTATATTTTGTATTTAGTGTTTTTGCTATTGTTTGGTTATGCGTATTAAAGTCCTGGTGTTGTATTTCGTGTTTTTAAGAACGTTGTTGCGAATGTACTTTTGCGCATATTTTTTTACATGTACGTTTGTGCATGTCCATTTGAGCGAGTGTGTTCTTGCATGTTTGTTGATTTGTATTAATGTCCTAGGATTCTAGTTTGTGTTTTCGTGATCCTTTTTGCGAATGCACTTTTGCGTGAGTACTTTTGTGCATGCTTTTGTACTTTTACTTATGTGCGTATCTTTTGTAGCGAGTGTTTTTGCGCACATTTTTTGATGCGCATTCGTGTCCTCGAACTGTAGCACGTATTATCATGATCGCTTTTGGAATCCAATTTTGACCATGTTCGAGTCCGAATTCGGAAATTTGACATTAGACAGGAATTGTAGCCAGCTAAAATAGCTTTCTAATGCTGCCGGAACCAGTTGATTTGGAGTCCGGATGAGAAATTTATGCTCGACTTCGTGGACACTACCGAAGATGTTGAGGGATCCTCTCTTCTAATTTGATTTTATTTTCCTAACTGCAACTCTTTTCTTACTCTGTGATCATTTGTGCTTCATGGACACCTAATTATCAGTTTGTACCTATAAGATACTAAATCCACCAATTAAAACAAAAATATAAATTAATCCATAAAAAAATCCACGTAAACGTAAACGTTGAGTGTTATTTCTACACTCCACTGTATCTTTTGTATTTAGTGTTTTTGCTATTGTTTGGTTATGCGTATTAAAGTCCTAGTGTTGTATTTCGTGTTTTTAAGAACGTTGTTGCGAATGTACTTTTTCGCACGTTTTTTTACATGTACGTTTGTGCATGTCATTTTGAGCGAGTGTGTTCTTGCATGTTTGTTGATTTGTATTAATGTCCTAGGACTGTAGTTTGTGTTTTCGTAATACTTTTTGCGAATGCACTTTTAATTTGCGTGAGTACTTTTGTGCATGCTTTTGTACTTTTACTTATGTGCGTATCTTTTGTAGCGAGTGTTTTTGTGCACGTTTTTTTATGCGCATTCGTGTCCTCGAACTGTAGCACGTATTTTCATGATCGCTTTTGGAATCCAATTTTGACCATGTTCGAGTCCGAATTTGGAAATTTGACATTAGACAGGAATTGTAGCCAGATAAAATGGCTTTCTAATGCTGCCACAACCAGTTGATTTGGAGTCCGGATGAGAAATTTATGCTCGACTTCGTGGACACTACCGAAGATGTTGAGGGTTTCTCTCTTCTAATTTGATTTTATTTTCCTAATTGCAACTCTTTTCTTACTATTTGATCATTTTTGCTTCATGGACACCTAATTATCAATTTGTACCTATAAGATACTAAATCCACCAATTACAACTGAAATATAAATTAGTCCATAAAAAAATACACGTAAACGTAAACGTTGAGTGTTATTTCTACACTCCACTGTATATTTTGTATTTAGTGTTTTTGCTATTGTTTGGTTATGCGTATTAAAGTCCTGGTGTTGTATTTCGTGTTTTTAAGAACGTTGTTGCGAATGTACTTTTGCGCATATTTTTTTACATGTACGTTTGTGCATGTCCATTTGAGCGAGTGTGTTCTTGCATGTTTGTTGATTTGTATTAATGTCCTAGGATTGTAGTTTGTGTTTTCGTGATCCTTTTTGCGAATGCATTTTTGCGTGAGTACTTTTGTGCATGCTTTTGTACTTTTACTTATGTGCGTATCTTTTGTAGCGAGTGTTTTTGTGCACGTTTTTTGATGCGCATTCGTGTCCTCGAAATCTAGCACGTATTTTCATGATCGCTTTTGGAATCGAATTTTGACCATGTTCGAGTCCGAATTTGGAAATTTGACATTAGACAGGAATTGTAGCCAGCTAAAATAGCTTTCTAATGCTGCCGGAACCAGTTGATTTGGAGTCCGGATGAGAAATTTATGCTCGACTTCGTGGACACTACCGAAGATGATGAGGGATCCTCTCTTCTAATTTGATTTTATTTTCCTAATTGCAACTCTTTTCTTACTCTTTGATCACTTTTGCTTCATGGACACCTAATTATCAATTTGTACCTATAAGATACTAAATCCACCAATTAAAACTGAAATATAAATTAATCCATAAAAAAATACACGTAAACGTAAACGTTGAGTGTTATTTCTACACTCCACTGTATATTTTGTATTTAGTGTTTTTGCTATTGTTTGGTTATGCGTATTAAAGTCCTAGTGTTGTATTTCGTGTTTTTAAGAACGTTGTTGCGAATGCACTTTTTCGCATGTTTTTTTACATGTACGTTTGTGCATGTCCATTTGAGCGAGTTTGTGTGTGCATGTTTGTTGATTTGTATTAATGTCCTAGGATTCTAGTTTGTGTTTTCATGATCCTTTTTGCGAATGCACTTTTGCGTGAGTACTTTTGTGCATGCTTTTGCACTTTTACTTATATGAGTATATGTTTTAGCGAGTGTTTTTGTGCACGTTTCTTGATGCTCATTCGTGTCCACGAACTGTAGCACGTATTTTCATGATCGCTTTTGGAATCCAATTTTGACCATGTTCGAGTCCGGATTCGGAAATTTGACATTAGACAGGAATTGTAGCTAGCTAAAATAGCTTTCTAATGCCGCCGGAACCAGTTGATTT
>NW_012193303.1:283497-299393 GCF_000504015.1 Erythranthe guttata | reverse complement strand
GTCCACGAACTGTAGCACGTATTTTCATGATCGCTTTTGGAATCCAATTTTGACCATGTTCGAGTCCGAATTTGGAAATTTGACACTAGACAGGAATTGTAGCCAGCTAAAACAGCTTTCTCATGCCGTCGGAACCAGTTGATTTGGAGTCCGGATGAGAAATTTATGCTCGTCTTCGTGGACACTACCGAAGATGTTGAGGGATCCTCTCTTCTAATTTGATTTTATTTTCCTAATTGCATGTCTTTTCTTACTATTTGATCATTTTTGCTTCATGGACACCTAATTATCAATTTGTACCTATAAGATACTAAATCCACCAATTAAAACTGAAATATAAATTAATCCATAAAAAAATACACGTAAACGTAAACGTTGAGTGTTATTTCTATACTCCAATGTATATTTTGTATTTAGTGTTTTTGCCATTGTTTGGTTATGCGTATTAAAGTCCTAGTGTTGAATTTCGTGTTCTAAGAACGTTGTTGCGAATGCACTTTTGCGCATGTTTTTTTACATGTACGTTTGTGCATGTCCATTTGAGCGAGTGTGTTCTTGCATGTTTGTTCATTTGTATTAATGTCCAAGGATTGTAGTTTGTGTTTTCGTGATCCTTTTTGCGAATGCACTTTTGCTTGAGTACTTTTGTGCATGCTTTTGTACTTTTACTTATGTGCGTATCTTTTTTAGCGAGTATTTTTTTGTACGTTTTTTGATGCGCATTCGTGTCTTCGAACTGTAGCCGTATTTTCATGATCGCTTTTGGAATCCAATTTTGACCATGTTTGAGTTTGAATTTGGAAATTTGACATTAGGAAGGAATTGTAGCCAGCTAAAATAGTTTTCTAATGCCGGCGGAACCAGTTGATTTGGAGTCCGGATGAGAAAGTTATGCTCGACTTTGTGGAGACTACCGAAGATGTTGAGGGATCCTCTCTTCTAATTTGATTTTATTTTACTAATTGCAAGTCTGTTCTTACTCTTTGATCATTATTGCTTCATGGACACCTAACTATCAATTTGTACCTATAAGATACTAAATCCACCAATTAAAACAAAAATATAAATTAATCCATAAAAAAATCCACGTAAACGTTGAGTGTTATTTCTACACTCCACTGTATCTTTTCTATCTAGTGTTTTTGCTGTTGTTTGGTTATGCGTATTAGAGTCCTAGTGTTGTATTTCGTGTTTTTAAGAACGTTGTTGAGGATGCACTTTTGCGCATGTTTTTTTACATGTACGTTTGTGCATGTCCATTTGAGCGAGTATGTTTGTGCATGTTTGTTGATTTGTATTAATGTCCTAGGATTTTAGTTTGTGTTTTCATGATCCTTCTTGCGAATGCACTTTTGCCTGAGTACTTTTGTGCATGCTTTTGTACTTTTACTTATGTGCATATCTTTTGTAGCGAGTGTTTTTGTGCACGTTTTTTGATGCGCATTTGTGTCCTCGAACTGTAGCATTTATTTTCATGATCACTTTTGGAATCCTATTTTGACCATGTTCGAGTTCGAATTTGGAAATTTGACATTAGACAGGAATTGAATTCAGCTCAAATAGCATACTAATTCCGTCGGAACCAGGTTATTTGGAGTCCGGATGAGAAAGTTATGCTGGACTTCGTGGACACTACCGAAGATGTTGAGGGATCTTCTCTTCTAATTTGATTTTATTTTCCTAATTGCAACTCTTTTCTTACTCTTTGATCATTTTTGCTTCATGGACACCTAATTATCAATTTGTACCTATAGGATACTAAATCCAGCAATTAAAACAAAAATATAAATTAATCCATAAAAAAATCCACGTAAACATAAACGTTGAGTGTTATTTCTACACTCCACTGTATCTTTTGTATCTAGTGTTTTTGCTGTTGTTTGGTTATGCGTATTAAAGTCCTAGTGTCGTATTTCGTGTTTTTAAGAACGTTTTTGCGAATGCACTTTTGCGCATGTTTTTTTACATGTACGTTTGTGCATGTCCATTTGAGCGAGTGTATTTGTGCATGTTGGTTGATTTGTATTAATGTCCTAGGATTGTAGTTTGTGTTTTCATGATCCTTTTTGCGAATGCACTTTTGCGTGAGTACTTTTGTGCATGATTTTGTACTTTTACTTATGTGCATATCTTTTGTAGCGAGTGTTTTTGTGCACGTTTTTTTATGCGCATTTGTGTCCTCGAACTGTAGCACGTATTTTCATGATCGCTTTTGGAATAAAATTTTGACCATGTTCGAGTCCGAATTTGGAAATTTGACATTAGACAGGAATTGTAGCCAGCTAAAATAGCTTTCTAATGCCGCCGGAACCAGTTGATTTGGATTCCGGATGAGAAATTTATGCTCGACTTCGTGGACACTACCGAAGATGTTGAGGGATCCTCTCTTCTAATTTGATTTTATTTTCCTAATTGCAACTCTTTTCTTACTCTTTGATCATTTTGGCTTCATGGACACCTAATTATCAATTTGTACCTATAAGATACTAAATCCAACAATTAAAACAGAAACATAAATTTATCCATAAAAAAATCCACGTAAACGTAAATGTTGAGTGTTATTTCTACACTCCAATGTATTGTATTTTGTGTTGTTGCTATTGTTTGGTTATGCGTATTAATGTCCTAGTGTTGTATTTCGTGTTTTTAAGAACGTTGTTGCGAATGCACTTTTGCGCATGTTTTTTTACATGTACGTTTGTGCATGTCCATTTGAGCGAGTGTGTTCTTGCATGTTTGTTCATTTTTATTAATGTCCTAGGATTGTAGTTTGTGTTTTCGTGATCTTTTTTGCGAATGCACTTTTGCGTGAGTACTTTTGTGCATGCTTTTGTACTTTTACTTATGTGCGTATTTTTTTTAGCGAGTATTTTTTGCACGTTTTTTGATGCGCATTCGTGTCTTCGAACTGTAGCCGTATTTTCATGATCGCTTTTGGAATCCAATTTTGACCATGTTTGAGTTTGAATTTGGAAATTTGATATTAGAAAGGAATTGTAGCCAGCTAAAATAGCTTCCTAATGCCGCCGGAACCAGTTGATTTGGAGTCCGGATGAGAAAGTTATGCTCGACTTTGTCGACACTACCGAAGATGTTGAGGGATTCTCTCTTCTAATTTGATTTTATTTTACTAATTGCAAGTCTGTTCTTACTCTTTGATCATTATTGCTTCATGGACACCTAATGTGACACCCCCTAGCAATCGTATAGCAAACCGAGAGGGTTTGCCATGCACGGAAGCTTTAAATGTATTATATAAGTATTTAGATATGTGGGGAGACTCCAAGGGTTTAGCGAACCGATTTTTCTCGTGACCTAAGACTTAAAGACGGGGTTGGCTTCGGAAGAATTTTCGGCGAAGTGATTTAGTGGGATGAAGGAGCATATGTCTAACTACTCGATTAATCCGTAATATAGACTATAAGTGGTGTCACCTTGATAAAACATAGTAATAAAAGGTTAGAGTCCATAATTAAAACAACATATTAATTCTACATAAATGGACCATAGTTTAACAAAAAGGGGCCCATACTCGGAGGAATTAGCCTCCTTTACCACGGATAATAATACACATGAGCTACTACGGAAATAGTAATTGTCCTTAGGACAATATACACGAAAGATAGTACTACAAGCATTATAAGTAGATCCTCCATACGAGCCAAAAACCCGGAGTCGGCTTCTCGAACCGTCGACTAGTCCAATCCGGTGGAGTGAGTAGCACTAATACCTGCAAACGGAGAATATCTATATGAGCTAACAAAGCTCAGTAAGGATCTCGAAAGTTACCGAGACTTGAAAATATAGTCTTACTACATATATTATATTATAGCAATATAAGTCAAACAAAGTTAAGTATAAAGCACATTTCTAGTATTTCAAATTCGTGTACATTAGAAAGCTTTTTCATTTTATCGGATCCGATGAGAAATTAACTTCTTTACTTAGAAAATAAGACGATTATTCTGAGCCCGTTTTTGGTGGAATCAAACCACCCAACTGTAGTATCTATGGTTGGAATACCGGCCCCCCGTATCCTTTCTCATCCTTTCTAAGTATTTCATTAATCTCCCCAATTTATTTTACTTAATTTCAAAAGTGGCACGGTCGAAGTATTTAGAACTCCGTTTGAGTACATAAAAGTACCAATATTCCACAACAACCCATAAGAAATTTGAAACACCACAAGACATCACAAATATCAATCAAGTGACAAACAACCACATACTACACAAGAGATTAACTATCATCACACATCAAGTTATGCATTCACAAATGTTTACCCACATATAACCATAATTCCACACAAGACTATTAAAGATCCATTTCAATTCCTATATTTTCCTTAAGCTACTAAATCCCAAAATTTCTTTGCTACTTAATTTAGGATCAAGAAAACATATCAGCTTAGAAGATTTCGGGTACTCAGCACAATGCCCCTAAATTTCTGGAAATTACAGTTTTGACCCCAAAGGTTCAAAAACTCACACATGCAATTAACCTAAAAGTTCCTAATCCATATTTTCATAAAATTCAGCCCTTAACTCATCTGAAATTTCGATAAATGCAGAAAAATCCAGTTAGAAGTTATTTTATGCAAAGTTTCCGGAAATTACATATTTCACCCTAGACTCTCTAGATCTATACATGCATGACCCTTAGAAATTCTCAAAAATCCTTTTTCTTACAAAACTTTTTAGAAACTGACATTGTCCTTTACTAAGTGCTGAAAAAAAGATTTGGAAAACCATTCAAAACTAACTTCTCAAAATTTGCAGATTTGCCCCAAAAATCTTTCGGATTACACATACATCCATACTAAAATTTCAAAATCCATTTTTTCATAAACAACCCCCAAAAATCCGAAATCTTTGTTCAATATATGCATAAAAACGAAACTAAAAACTTGATTTGTAACACCCCACCTTTCCAAAACCCGAAATTCCTAAAACCCGAGAATAATATTCCTAACTCGAGAAAACCCTTAGGAAATATTATTACGTGATTATATATGCATTACGTGAATTTAATTATGTTACTTGCGTGAATAATTACGTGCACTATTATATATGTGACTTATATGATTTAAATTCTCGAATATTAAAAATACTATGAAATTTCGTGAATTACGTAGTTTATGTGAATAATTGCGTATTCTTATTTATTTGATAAATTATTTGAAACTTGGTAAACTATGTGAATTATATACATATATATACTCGTACATACATGCATGCATACGTATACATACATTTATACTAATACTTGCATTATACATTTGAATATATATATATATATATATGTCCGAAATTGTGTGTGTGTGTGTGTTAAGATGCAAGTTGTGATTTAAATTAAATAAATAAATTATGTGTAATTAGGCATGCACTTACACTTGGCAAATGCTAATCATTTTAGCTAAGCCTACACTCTACCTTCATTAGTAAGATGAAGAGACACCTTCATCTCTTTTCCTTCCAACACCTCCACACTTACTTGTCTCTCTCTCCCTTCTCCACCGAGACAAACCACCACCACCATCGGCCTCTCCTCTCTCCACCTCATTTCTCATTTTCAAAGAAAACCCCAAAATTAAAATGAGAGTTCCTTATTTAACTCTTGCCTTGGACTACTCCAAGAACACCATCAAGACCACTTGCCTTCTTTCGGGAGATCACAACTCCTCCCTCCTTGAAGCTCACACCATTTCTTTCACAATCAAGGTGGCTTGGTTGGACTTTGGTGCTTGAAAGCTTTCCTCTCCTTTTCGGTTATTTTGCTTTCTTCGATTTTAAGGTAAGAAATTGTGATTTCTTGCTGCAATTAAAGGGCATCAATAGTATGAAAATGATTTTCATAAAATTTTAAAACATTGGGAAAGATTTCGAAAATTTAGGGGTTTTTGAAGAAAAATGGAAAATGAGTGTTTCTTGTTAATTTCTTGTTCTTGCATGCATCATCTAAGTTGATAGTGGTTAGATACAACTTTTATTGGCCAAAAGCCTTAAGAAATTTCAGATTTCAAAAAGGGGTTTTCAAGAAAAAGGCATTTTTAACTTTTTGTGGTTGCATGTGTAGATCTTCGAAAGTTTGGGCCAAATCTGTAATTTTTGTAAAGTCTGTCCGAAAAATGCTTTCAAAACTGTTTTCCAGCATTTATTGAACAAAAGTTTCGGATTTAAAGAATTTTTGTAAGAAAAAGTTGATTTTGAAATTCTAGTAGGCTTGCATGTGTAGATCTAGAAATTTTGGGGCAAATTATGTAATTTCCGAAATTTCTGCATAAGGTAACTTTTCAACTTCATTTTCTGCATCTAGTAAAGTGGAATTTCAGATTTGTTAGGGGTTTTCATGAAAAAGTTGATTTTGAACTTCTAGTGTGGTTGCATGTGTAAATTTCGAAACTTTTGGGTCAAAACTGCAATTTCCGAAAAGTCTCTCATTTTTAAAGTTTGGATCTGTTTTTCAGCAAGTATTAGATATGAAAAAGTTTTATTTAACAAGTTTTTAATTCAATTAGAGTTATATTAGAGTTTTGGATTTTTAAATTGAAAAAGGGATTTTCCTAGTTTTTAATTTCAAGAAAATTCGAAACTTTGTAAAACTTTAAAATAATTTCAGAATCTGGAATTTGAGTCAGTTAGGGGTTCTAGGATTTAATTTGAGAATTTTTGGAATTAGTTTGCTAATATTTCGAAATTAGGATAATTGCATGTCATTTACATATGTTTTGTGCTTTAAGTGTTCATGTTTTGAATTAATGGTCATGAATTATGAATTTTAGTATTTTTGCACTTTGAATTGCTGCTGGATGTGTTTAATGGCTGTGAGGAATTGATTGAAATGGATTATTACCTAGAAGTAGTAATAAGTCCATTTAATGAGAATTGAAAAAAGGGGAATTTGTTCCTAAGTTTATTTGATGAGTAATTAGTGATGTTTAATGTGTTGATTGTACATGTTTGTGTGCTGAATATGTGTGAGTGTGTGTGCTGAATGTGCATGTGGTGTGTTTATATGTGAGAATTTGGGATTTTTGCCCAAATTGTAAATGTGTGGTAAATTGTGGTATTTGTGTGATTTGTGGCACTTGATTGATATTTGTGATGTCATGTGTGGGTTATAGCATTATTTCGAAAAGTTGCATTAAATGATTTTTATTTGAAAGGTTAATGGAATATCGGGTAATAAACAACTCGGATATAGTGGGCCGGTATCCAACTAGGATGATGTGGTAGTTGTTTGATTCCACTTAGTGAAAACGGGCTCGTAACAGGTTTATTACTCGGTACAGAAATTAATCTTTCACGGATCCGATAAAACGAAAATGTATTTTCATGATTTTCACAAAAAGGGCATTTTAGTCATTTTGCATAATTATGTGATTTTGTTAAATGATGTATGTTCGTGAGATATGTGAATTGATCGATTGCCTTGTGTTGTGTGCGGATTGTGGGTAAGACCGGGTATACAATATTATATATTATGTATAACGTATTTCCAAAGTTTGATATTACTCGGATTTCTTACTGAGCTTTATAGCTCATATAGATGTCTTTTAATTGCAGGTAGTAGTAATCCTCAACCGGGATGGATCGAGTAGTGGATCGAGGTCTTGCCCGGGGTTTTGGAAGACGTACGAGGACCTATGAACGATGCTAGACTTTTGGTTATTTTTCTTTTGGTGGTGTAACCCTAAAACCGTAATATTTCCTTTTCGTACTTTTGAACCCATTTTCGTTATGAATCGTACCTAATTCCTACTTTAATATCGTAAGTTTTGTAATTTGCTATTTTCATGCCTTCGTTAGAAAACTTCGAATTATTCACCAAAATAACCTTTTCGAACTCTGATTTGTTCTCGAACCGAAAAATGTTTAGTGAGAATGTAGCACTCGAATAAAAAACCTCCTTTCGAAACTTCTTTCCAAACCAAGCTTTGTATTCGGCTAAAGCAATCCAACAAAGTTTTCGAAAATGCAACGCCCTCAACACCCAAAGGAAGAATATTTTTAATAATTGCATTTTCACCCCATTCCAATGTTTCAAAAATTACAAAGAGATCCTTTGCTTCCGCTAGTTTAATAAATATTCCGATAAACTGGTTCGATTTATCGCCCATCTAGAAGGGGGGTGCTACATGATTTATGCAACAACTTCGAAAATTCTATTTTTCACCCCAAAACATTTAGATCCATACATGCAAGACCACTAGGAGTTCAAAAATTACTTTTTCTTGCAAAACTTTCCTAAATCTGGAATTTCCATTCAATAAATGCTAAAAACCAGTTTTGAAAACTCATATGAGTCTGACTTCTCACAAATTACAGATCTGGCCCAAAAGTATGCAGATTTACACAAGCAACCCCAAAACTTTTCCCAATTTAATTTTTTACACAATTTTCGAAATAACTGAAATTTCTTTGAAAGCCATTAACTCAAATCTACCATTTAAGACCTCTGATCATACATGCAATAACATAAATCATATGAACTAACAAAAAGGAACCATTAAATGCAAGAACACCATAAAACAAGAATTAGGGGTGTCTTTCAATTAATTTCGAAATTTTGTTCTTGATACTTGATACCTCCATTTGCAGCAAGGATTTCGATTCCTTACCTAAAAAATAGAAAGGAATAAAAGCTAGTTGAAAAGGGGAAAGTTCTTGGGAACCTTCAAAGAAAACCGAGAGTTAGAAGAAGAAAAGGAACGAAGAAGAAAGAAGGGGTTTGAGAACTTCGAATGGCAGCTCTTACCTCTTCAAGCATTGAGATTGAACCAAGCTACTTTGATGTGGAAGGACACGATATAGATTTCAAGGTGAGAGGTGTTTTCACTACTGAAAGGACACCATGTATTTATAGTATTCTTGGAGTATTCAAGGGCAAGGGTGAGATAGGGAATTCTCATCTTTGGCTTGAGAAAAATCTTGCTGATTTAGGGGTGGTTCGAGCTTGGTGGAGCTGATGACAATGGTGGTTTCAGTGGTTGAAGAAAGGAGAAGACAAGGAAGAGAGAGGGGGGTTTGATGCAGCCGAAATGAGGGAGAGAGAAGGAGACTCTTGGCCTTCTAATAGGCATGCTTGAGATGGAGTGTGGGATTGGCCTTAATAGGGGTTAGGCTAGGCTTAGGATTATCATTTATTTATTTTATAATTATTTAATAACCCTCCTTAACACACATACATACATATACGGCACACATATATATATATATATATATATATATACTTATAAGTTATGTATTATGATGATTATGCTAAGTCCTAGTCATGCAAGTATGATTCACCCGTAAACACATATGCACATAATGTCACGTATAAAATTCGATATCTACTATTGTTTAGAATTTATCGTGTTTTGAAAACGTGGGGTGTTACAACTAATTATCAATTTGTACCTATAAGATACTAAATCCACCAATTAAAACAAAAATATAAATTAATCCATAAAAAAATCCACGTAAACGTGAACGTTGAGTGTTATTTCTACACTCCACTGTATCTTTTGTATCTAGTGTTTTTGCTGTTGTTTGGTTATGCATATTAAAGTACTAGTGTTGTATTTCGTGTTTTTAAGAACATTGTTGAGAATGCACTTTTGCGCATGTTTTTTTACATGTACGTTTGTGCATGTCCATTTGAGCGAGTGTGTTTGTGCATGTTTGTTGATTTGTATTAATGTCCTAGGACTGTAGTTTGTTTTTTATAGGATCCTTTTTGCGAATGCACTTTTGCGTGAGTACTTTTGTGCATGCTTTTGTACTTTTACTTATGCGCGTATCGTATGTTGCGAGTGTTTTTGTGCACGTTTTTTGATGCGCATTCGTGTCCTCGAACTGTAGCACTTATTTTCATGATCGCTTTTGGAATCCAATTTTGACCATGTTCGAGTCCGAATTCGGCAATTTGATATTAGACAGGAATTGTAGCCAGCTAAAATAGCTTTCTAATGCCGCCGGAACCAACTGATTTGGAGTCCGGATGAGAAAGTTATGCTCAACTTTGAAGACACTACCGAAGATGTTGATGTATCCTCTCTTCTAATTTGATTTTATTTTCCTAATTGCAACTCTTTTCTTACTCTTTGATCATTATTGCTTCATGGACACGTAATTATCAGTTTGTACCTATAAGATACTAAATCCTCCAATTAAAATAAAAATATAAATTAATCCATAAAAAAATCCACATAAACGAAAACGTTGAATGTTATTTCACTACACTCCACAGTATCTTTTGTATCTAGTGCTTTTGCTGTTGTTTGGTTATGCGTATTAAAGTCCTAGTGTTGTATTTCGTGTATTTAAGAACGTTGTTGCGAATGCACATTTGCGTATATTTTTTCACATGAACATTTGTGCATGTCCATTTGAGCGAGTGTGTTTGTGCATGTTTGTTGATTTGTATTAATGTCCTAGGATTGTAGTTTGTGTTTTCGTGATCCTTTTTGCGAATGCACTTTTGCGTGAGTAGTTTTGTGCATGCTTTTGTACTTTTAATTATGTGTGTATCTTTTGTAGCGAGTGATTTTGTGCACGATTTTTTATGCGCATTTGTGTCCTCGAACTGTATCACGTATTTTCATGATCGCTTTTGGAATCCAATTTTGACCATGTTCGAGTCCGAATTAGGAAATTTGACATTAGACAGGAATTGTAGCTAGCTAAAATAGCTTTCTAATGCCGCCGGAACTAGTTGATTTGCAGTCCGGATGAGAAAGTTATGCTCGACATCGTGGACACTACCGAAGATGTTGAGGGATCCTCTCTTCTAATTTGATTTTATTTTCCTAATTGCAACTCTTTTCTTACTCTTTGATCATTATTGCTTCATGGACACCTAATTATCAATTTGTACCTATAAGATACTAAATCCACCAATTAAAACTGAAATATAAATTAATCCTTAAAAAAATCCACGTAAACGTAAACGTTGAGTGTTATTTCTACACTCCACTGTATCTTTTGTATCTAGTGTCTTTGCTGTTGTTAGGTTATTCGTATTAGAGTCCTAGTGTTGTATTTCGTGTTTTTAATAACGTTGTTGCGAATGCACTTTTGCGCATGTTTTTTTACAAGTACGTTTGTGCATGTCCATTTGAGAGAGTGTGTTTGTGCATGTTTGTTGATTTGTATTAATGTCCTAGGATTGTAGATGTGTTTTCATGATCCTTTTTGTGAATGCACTTTTGCGTGAGTACTTTTGTGCATGGTTTTGTACTTTTACTTTTGTGCATATCTTTTGTAGCGAGTGTTTTGGTGCACATTTTTTTATGCGCATTCGTGTCCTCGAATTGTAGCACGTATTTTCATGATCGCTTTTGGAATCCAATTTCGACCATGTTCGAGTCCGAATTTTGAAATTTGACATTAGACAGGAATTGTAGCCAGCTAAAATATCTTTCTAACGCCGTCGGAACGAGTTGATTTGGAGTCCGGATGAGAATGTTATGGTCGACTTCGTGGACACTACCGAAGATGTTGAGGGATCCTGTCTTCTAATTTGATTTTATTTTCCTAATTGCAACTCTTTTCGTACTCTTTGATCATTTTGACTTCATGGACAACTAATTACCAATTTGTACTTATAAGATACTAAATCCACAAATTAAAACAAAAATATAAATTAATCCCTAAAAAAATCCACGTAAACGTAAACGTTGAGTGTTATTTCTACACTCCACTGTATCTTTTGTATTTAGTGTTTTTGCTATTGTTTGGTTATGCGTATTAAAGTCCTAGTGTTGTATTTCGTGTTTTTAAGAATGTTGTTGCGAATGCACGTTCGCGCATATTTTTTTACATGAACGTTTGTGCATGTCAATTTGAGCGAGTGTGTTTGTGCATGTTTGTTGATTTGTATTAATGTCCTAGGATTGTAGTTTGTGTTTTCGTGATCCTTTTTGCGAATGCACTTTTGCGTGAGTACTTTTTTGCATGCTTTTGTACTTTTACTTATGTGCGTATCTTTTTTAGCGAGTGTTTTTGTGCACGTTTTTTGATGCGCATTCGTGTCCTCGAACTCTAGCACGTATTTTCATGATCGCTTTTGGAATCCAATTTTGACCATGTTCGAGTCCGAATTTGGAAATTTGGCATTAGATAGGAATTGTAGCTAGCTAAAATAGATTTCTAATGCCGCCATAACCAGTTGATTTGGTGTCCGGATGAGAAAGTTATGCTCAAGTTCGTCGACACTACCGAAGATGTTGAGTTATCCTCTCTTCTAATTTGATTTTATTTTCCTTATTGCAACTCTTTTCTTACTCTTTGATCATTATTGCCTCATAGACACCTAATTATCAATTTGTACCTATAAGATACTTAATCCACCAATTAAAACAGAAATATAAATTAATCCATAAAAAAATCCACTTAAACGTAAACGTTGAATGTTATTTCTACACTCCACAATATCTTTTGTATCTAGTGTCTTTGCTGTTGTTTGGTTATTCGTATTAAAGTCCTAGTGTTGTATTTCGTGTTATTAAGAACGTTGTTGCGAATGCACTTTTGCGCATGTTTTTTAACATGTACGTTTGTGCATGTCCATTTGAGCGAGTGTGTTTGTGCATGTTTGTTGATTTGTATTAATGTCCTAGGATTGTAGTTTGTGTTTTCATGATCCTTTTTGCGAATGCACTTTTGCATGAGTACTTTTGTGCATGCTTTTGTACTTTTACTTTTGTGCATATCTTTTGTAGCGAGTGTTTTTGTGCACGTTTTTTGATGCGCATTCGTGTCCTCGAACTGTAGCACGTATTTTCATGATCGCTTTTGGAATCCAACTTTGACCATGTTCGAGTCTGAATTTGGAAATTTGACATTAGACAGGAACGTAAGCCAGCTGAAATAGCTTTATCATGCCGTCAGCACCAGTTGATTGGAGTCCGGATGAGAAAGTTATGCTCGACTTCGTGGACACTACCGAAGATGTTGAGGGATCCTCTCTTGTAATTTTATTTTATTTTCCTAATTGCAACTCTTTTCTTACTCTTTGATCATTTTTGCTTCATGGACACCTAATGATCAATTTGTACCTATAAGATAATTAATCCACCAATTAAAACAAAAATATAAATTAATCCATAAAAAAATCCACGTAAACATAAACGTTGAATGTTATTTCTACACTCCACAGTATCTTTTGTATCTAGTGTCTTTGCTATTGTTTGGTTATTCGTATTAAAGTCCTAGTGTTTTATTTCGTGTTTTTAAGAACGTTGTTGCGAATGCACTTCTGCGCTGGTTTTTTAACATGTACGTTTGTGCATGTCCATTTGAGCGAGTGTGTTCTTGCATGTTTGTTGATTTGTATTAATGTCCTAGGATTGTAGTTTGTGTTTTCATGATCCTTTTTGCGAGTACACTTTTGCGTGAGAACTTTTGTGCATGCTTTTGGAATCCAATTTTGACCATGTTCGAGTCCGAATTCGGAAATTTGACAATAGACAGGAATTGTAGCCAGCTAAAATAGCTTTTCAATGCTGCCGGAACCAGTTGATTTGGAGTCCGGATGAGAAACATATGCTCGACTTCGTGGACACTACCGAAGATGTTGAGTAATCCTCTCTGCTTATTTGATTTTATTTTCCTAGTTGCAACTCTTTTCTTACTCTTTGATCAATTTTGCTTCATGGACACCTAACTATCAATTTGTACCTATAAGATACTAAATCCACCAATTAAAACAAAAATATAAATTAATCCATAAAAAAATCCACGTAAACATAAACGTTGAGTGTTATTTTAACACTCCACTGTATCCTTTGTATTTAGTGTTTTTGCTATTGTTTGGTTATGCGTATTAAAGTCCTGGTGTTGTATTTCGTGTTTTTAAGAACGTTGTTGCGAATGCACTTTTTCGCATGTTTTTTTAAATGTACGTTTGTGCATGTCCATTTGAGCGAGAGTGTTCTTGCATGTTTGTTGATTTGTATTAATGTCCTAGGATTGTAGTTTGTGTTTTCGTGATCCTTTTTGCGAATGCACTTTTGCGTGAGTACTTTTGTGCATGCTTTTGTACTTTTACTTATGTGCGTATGTTTTGTAGCGAGTGTTTTGTGCACATTTTTTGATGCGCATTCGTGTCCTCGAACTGTAGCACGTATTGTCATGATCGCTTTTGGAATCCAATTCTGACCATGTTCGAGTCCGAATTTGGAAATTTGACATTAGACAGGAATTGTAGCAAGCTAAAATAGCTTTCTAATGCTGCCGGAACCAGTTGATTTGGAGTCCGGATGAGAAATTTATGCTCGACTTCGTGGACACTACCGAAGATGTGGAGGGATCATCTCTTCGAATTTGATTTTATTTTCCTAATTGCAACTCTTTTCTTACTATTTGATCATTTTTGCCTCATGGACACTTAATTATCAATTTGTACCTATAAGATACTAAATCCACCAATGAAAACTGAAATATAAATTAGTCCATAAAAAAATACACGTAAACGTAAACGTTGAGTGTTATTTCTACACTCCACTGTATATTTTGTATTTAGTGTTTTTGCTATTGTTTGGCTATGCGTATTAAAGTCCTAGTGTTGCATTTCGTTTTTTTAAGAACGTTGTTGCGAATGCACTTTTTCGAATGTTTTTTTACATGTACATTTGTGCATATTGTCCATTTGAGCGAGTGTGTTCTTGCATGTTTGTTGATTTGTAATAATGTCCTAGGATTGAAGTTTGTGTTTTCGTGATCCTTTTTGCGAAGGCACTTTTGCGTGAGTACTTTTTTGCATGCTTTTGTACTTTTACTTAGGTGCGTATCTTTTGTATCAAGTGTTTTTGTGCACGTTTTTTGATGCGCATTCGTGTCCTCGAACTGTAGCACGTATTTTCATGATCGCTTTTGGAATCCAATTTTAACCATGTTCGAGTCCGAATTTGGAAATTTGACATTAGACAAGAATTGTAGCCAGCTAAAATAGCTTTCTAATGCCGCCGGAACCAGTTGATTTGGAGTCCGGATGAGAAATTTATGCTCCACTTCGTGGACACTACCGAAGATGATGAGGGATCCTCTCTTCTAATTTGATTTTATTTTCCTAATTGCAACTCTTTTCTTACTCTTTGATCATTTTTGCTTCATGGACACCTAATTATCAATTTGTACCTATAAGATATTAAATCCACCAATTGAAACAAAAATATAAATTAATCCATAAAAAAATCCACGTAAACGTAAACGTTGAGTGTTATTTCTACACTCCACTGTATATTTTGTATTTAGTGTTTTTGCTATTGTTGGGTTATGCGTATTAAAGTCCTAGTGTTGTATTTCGTGTTTTTAAGAACGTAGTTGCGAGTGCACTTTTTCGCATTTTTTTACATGTACGTTTGTGCATGTCCATTTGAGCGAGTGTGTTCTTGCATGTTTGTTGATTTGTATTAATGTCCTAGGCATGTAGTTTTGTGTTTTCGTGATCCTTTTTGCGAATGCAGTGTGTGCTTGAGTACTTTTGTTTATGCTTTTGTACTTTTACTTATGTGCGTATCTTTTGTAGCGAGTGTTTTTGTGCACGTTTTTTGATGCGCATTCGTGTCCTCGAACTCTAGCACGTATTTTCATGATCGCTTTTGGAATCGAATTTTGACCATGTTCGAGTCCGAATTTGGAAATTTGACATTAGACAGGAAATTGTAGCCAGCTAAAATAGCTTTCTAATGCTGCCGGAACCAGTTGATTTGGAGTCCGGATGAGAAATTTATGCTCGACTTCGTGGACAATATCGAAGATGTTGAGGGATCCTCTCTTCTAATTTGATTTTATTTTCCTAATTGCAACTCTTTTCTTACTATTTGATCATTTTTGCTTCATGGACACCTAATTATCAATTTGTACCTATAATGATACTAAATCCACCAATTAAAACTGAAATATAAATTA
>NW_012193303.1:199750-281005 GCF_000504015.1 Erythranthe guttata | reverse complement strand
GCTTTTGCACTTCTAGTTATATGAGTATATGTTTTAGCGAGTGTTTTTGTGCACGTTTCTTGATGCTCATTCGTGTCCACGAACTGTAGCACGTATTTTCATGATCGCTTTTGGAATCCAATTTTGACAATGTTCGAGTCCGAATTCGGAAATTTGACATTTGACAGGAATTGTAGCTAGCTAAAATAGCTTTCTAATGCCGCCGGAACCAGTTGATTTGGACTCCGGATGAGAAAGTTATGCTCGACTTCGTGGACACTACCGAAGATGTTGAGGGATCCTCTCTTCTAATTTGATTTTATTTTCCTAACTGCAACTCTTTTCTTACTCTTTGATCATTTGTGCTTCATGGACACCTAATTATCAGTTTGTACCTATAAGATACTAAATCCACCAATTAAAACAAAAATATAAATTAATCCATAAAAAAATCCACGTAAACGTAAACGTTGAGTGTTATTTCTACACTCCATTGTATCTTTTGTATTTAGTGTTTTCGCTATTGTTTGGTTATGCGTATTTTTCATGTCATGCATGTTGCATTATGGTGTTGAGGATATAGGTGGGAAGATCTCACTCTATGGTCTTGGGATCGTAGGGTTAAAAAGGTGGGAGATTCTCATTCTATAATCTTCAATACGTGTCATGGCATAGGGTTATAAAGGTGGAATATTCTCACTCTATGGTCTTGGGATCATAGGGTTATAAAAGTGGGAATTATCTCACTCTATGCGTGTGGCAATTATGTTAATGAAGAACGCCGACGAAAAAGGGAAGTATATGATTGTTTTACTTTATGTTGCATGTTCATGTATAAGATATATGTATGTATATATGTATAGATATATGTATGCTCTATGTGCTATGTGTATTCGATAATACTTCAAGATTCTCATTGAGTCCTCAAAGGCTCATATAGGTGTTGTATGTTTGTAGGTATACCCGATTTAGGACCCGAGGAGTGAAGTTGGGGATCGAGCTCAAGAATCGGAAGGAGATCGTATGGAGGGGTTGTGGATTGTGTTGGACCTTAATTTAGTCATGTGGTTTTATTTGTATAATATGCTTGTAAAGACTTTTGATACGGTTTTAGGTATTTTCTACCGTTCGCTTCCTCCGATCGGTGGGAATTATTAAAAGAGGATATGTGTAATAGTAATTAGGATTACCCTAATTTGGATAATTAATCGTTCATCCGTAGTCTTTTGTAAGAAAAAGCAAATTTTTACTATTTATATGCATGCATGCTTTCGGCTAGTAATTTCTTCTTGTTTTGCCTCCATGTTCTAAAATTATTTCATATAGGTGTTCTTCTTAGAAAATCATGCAATTTTAGGAGTATCTGCATCTCTCTGTTCTCATCATATTGATAGATTTGTGCATGATTTGGGTAAGTATTCAATTAGTTATGATTTATTTTTCACTACTGCATTGAAACAGAGCCATTCGGGTGTTTTCTGGTATAACTGGAGTTTTACTCACCCAAATGCCTTGTTTCTACTTGGAAAATGTTTTAAACTTATTTGTGTGCCTTGGGGTAAAATTTGGTAGTTTTTTGGTCAGTGAGGAATTTATTATGAATTTTCAAAACTCCCTCCCCTGTTCTGGATTTTAAACCGAGTGACTGTGCCATTTTATTTATTTCTCCTAAATGGCCATGCATATTTCAAAACTGTTTTAACTGAGTAATTTTATTTCTCCTAAATGACCCATGTGAGATGATATGGTATTATTTTGGGATCATTTGCATGAGAAGTTTAAGAGGAATTAATTTTTAAAGCTTCTGCATTGAATCTGTCCGAACTTGCATTAAGTCCATCATGCCTAGTTGTTTTCTAGTCTTGCATGTAGCATGCATTGGTGTTAATTGGATGATTAGGGTTTAGTATAGTGTGACCTCTCTCCCTCTGATGTAAAATGAAATTTTTTTTACGTAAATTTATATCCACAAAAAAATCATTTTTAAAAGTCTTCCGCTGAGATTACATATAATAAGAGTAATCGAGAGAGGGGTGTCACAGCAGACATGGTATGAGAGCAACGATCCCGGAAACCTCCATACGACCTACTCTTTGATCATTTTTGTTTCCTTGACACCTAATTTTCGATTTGTACCTATGAAATACCAAATCCAGCAATTACAATAGAAATATAAGTTGATCCAAAAATAAAATCCAGGTAAACGTAAACGTAGAGTTTAATTTCTACACTCCACTGTATCTTTTTTCCGTAGTGTTTTTGCTGTTGTTTGTTGATGCGTATTAAAGTCCTAGTATAGTAGTTCATGTTTTTAAGAACGTTGTTGCGAATAAACTTTTGCGCATATTTTTTTACATGTACGTTTGTGCATGTTCATTTGAGCGAGTGTGTTTGTGCATGTTTGTTGATTTGAATTAATGTCCTATGATTGTAGTTTGTGTTTTCATGATCCTTTTTGCGAATGCACTTTTGTATGAGTACTTTTGTGATGCGTATTAAAGTCCTATTATTGTAGTTCGTGTTTTTAAGAACGTTGTTGCAAATGCACTTTTGCGCATGTTTTTTTACATGTACGTTTGTGCATGTCCATTTGAGCGAGTGTGTTTGTGCATTTTTGGTTATTTGTATTAATTTCCTACGATTGTAGTTTTTGTTTTCATGATCCCTTTTGGGAATACACTTTTGCCTGAGTACTTTTGTGCAAGCTTTTGTACTCGTACTTATGTGCGTATCTTTTCTAGCGAGTGTTTTTGTGCACGTTTCTTGATGCGCATTCATGTCCTCGAACTGTAGTACGTATTTTCATGATCGCTTTTGGAATCCAATTTTGACCGTGTTCAAGTCCGAATTTGGAAATTCGCCGTTAGACAAGAAATGTAGCCAGTTGATTTGGAGTCCGGATGAGAAAGTTATGCTCGACTTCGTGGACACTACCAAAGATGTTGATGGATTCTCTCTTCTAATTTGATTTTATTTTCCTAATTGCAACTGTTTTCTTACTCTTTGATCATTTTTGCTTCCTGGACACCTAATATTCGATTCGTACCTATAAGATACCAAATCCACCAATTAAAATAGAGGTGTAAATTAATCAAAAAAAAAAAATCCACGTAAACGTAAACGTAGAGTTTTATTTCTACACTCCACTGTATCTTTTTTATGTAGTGTGTTTGTTGTTGTTTGTTGATGCGTATTACAGTCTTATTATTGTAGTTCGTGTTTTTAAGAACGTTGTTGCGAATGCACTTTTGCGCATGTTTTTTTACATGTACGTTTGTGCATTTCCAGTTGAGCGAGTGTGTTTGTGCATGTTTGTTGATTTGTATCTATGTCCTACGATTGTAGTTTTTTTTTTCATGATTCTTTTTCCGAATGCACTTTTGCGTGAGTACTTTTGTGCATGCTTTTGTACTCTTACTTATGTGTGTATCTTTTCTAGTGAGTGGTTTTGTGCACGTTTCTCAATGCGCATTCATGTCCTCGAACTGTAGTAGGTACTTTCATGATCGCTTTTGGAATCCAATTTTGACCATGT
The DNA here is from genome assembly GCF_000504015.1 of Erythranthe guttata. The sequence goes on along the minus strand of NW_012193303.1, from coordinate 277,491 downwards.
TCAAGTCTGAATTTGGAAATTCCCCGTTAGACAGGAAATGTAGCCAGGTAAAATAGCTTTCTAATGCCGCCGGAATCACATGATTTTGAGTCCGGATGAGAATGTTATGCTCGACTTCGTGGACACTACCAAAGATGTTGATGGATTCTCTCTTCTAGTTTGATTTTATTTTCTTAATAGCAACTCTTTTCTTACGGTTTGATCATTTTTGCTTCCTAGACACCTAATTTTCGATTTGTACCTATAAGATACCAAATCCACCAATTAAAATAGAAGTATAAATTAATCCAAAAAAAAATCCACGTAAACGTATACGTAGAGTTTTATTTCTACACTCCAGTGTATCTCTTTTATGTAGTGTGTTTGCTATTGTTTGTTGATGCGTATTAAAGTCCTATTATTGTAGTTCGTGTTTTTAAGAACGTTGTTGCGAATGCACTTTTGCGCATGTTTTTTTACATGTACGTTTGTGCATGTCCATTTGAGCGAGTGTGTTTGTGCATTTTTGGTTATTTGTATTAATTTCCTACGATTGTAGTTTTTGTTTTCATGATCCCTTTTGGGAATACACTTTTGCGTGAGTACTTTTGTGCAAGCTTTTGTACTCCTACTTATGTGCGTATCTTTTCTAGCGATTGTTTTTGTGCACGTTTCTTGATGCGCATTCATGTCCTCGAACTGTAGTACGTATTTTCATGATCGCTTTTGGAATCCAATTTTGACCGTGTTCAAGTCCGAATTTGGAAATTCGCTGTTAGACAAGAAATGTAGCCAGCTGAAATAACTTTCTAATGCCGCCGGAACCAGTTGATTTGGAGTCCGGATGAGAAAGTTATGCTCGACTTCGTGGACACTACCAAAGATGTTGATGGATTCTCTCTTCTAATTTGATTTTATTTTCCTAATTGCAACTGTTTTCTTTACTCTTTAATCATTTTTGCTTCCTGGACACCTAATATTCGATTCGTACCTATAAGATACCAAATCCACCAATTAAAATAGAGGTGTAAATAAATCCAAAAAAAAAATCCACGTAAACGTAAACGTAGAGTTTTATTTCTACACTCCACTGTATCTTTTTTATGTAGTGTCTTTGCTGTTGTTTGTTAATGCGTATTAAAGTCTTATTATTGTAGTTCGTGTTTTTAAGAACGTTGTTGCGAATGCACTTTTGCGCATTTTTTTTAACATGTAAGTTTGTGCATTTCCAATTGAGCGAGTGTGTTGGTGCATGTTTGTTGATTTGTATCTTTGTCCTACGATTGTAGTTTGTGTTTTCATGATCCTTTTTCCGAATGCACTTTTGCGTGAGTACTTTTGTGCATGCTTTTGTACTCTTACATATGTGCGTATCTTTTCCAGCGAGTGTTTTTGTTCACGTTTCTTGATGCGCATTAATGTCCTTGAACTGTAGTACGTATTTTCATGATCGCTTTTGGAATCCAATTTTGACCATGTTCAAGTCTGAATTTGGAAATTCCACGTTAGACAGGAAATGTTGCCAGCTAAAATTGCTTTCTAATGCCGCCGGAACCAGTTGATTTCGAGTACGGAAGAGAAAGTTAGGCTCGACTTCGTGGACACTACCAAAGATGTTGATGGATTCTCTCTTCTAGTATGATTTTATTTTCTTAATAGCAACTCTTTTCTTACTCTTTGATCATTTTTGCTTCCTGGACACCTAATTTTCGATTTGTACCTGAAAGATACCAAATCCACAAATTAAAATAGAAGTATAAATTAATACAAAAAAAAAATCCATGTAAACGTAAACGTAGAGTTTTATTTCTACACTCCAGTGTATCTTTTTTATGTAGTGTGTTTGCTGTTGTTTGTTGATGCGTATTAAAGTCCTATTATTGTAGTTCGTGTTTCTAAGAACGCTGTGGCGAATGCACTTTTGCGCATGTTTTTTTACATGTACGTTTGTGCATGTCCATTTGAGCGAGTGTGTTTGTGCATGTTTGTTGATTTGTATCAATGTCCTACGACTGTAGTTTTTGTTTTCATGATCCTTTTTGCGAATGCACTTTTGCGTGAGTACTTTTGTGCATGCTTTTGTACTCTTACTTGTGTGCGTATCTTTTATAGCGAGTGTTTTTGTGCACGTTTCTTGATGCGCATTCATGTCCTCGAACTGTAGTACGTATTTTCATGATCGCTTTTGGAATCCAATTTTGACCATGTTCGAGTCCGAATATGGAACTTTGCCGTTAGACAGGACTTATATCTAGATGAAATAGCTTTCTAATGCCACTGGAACCAGCTGATTTGGAGTCCGGATGAGAAAGTTATGCTCGACTTCTTGGACACTACCAAAGATGTTGATGGATTCTCTCTTCTAATTTCATTTTATTTTCCTAATTGCAACTTTTTTCTTACTCTTTGATCATTTTCGTTTCCTTGAAACCTAGTTTTTGATTTGTACCTATCAAATACCAAATCCAGCTATTAAAACAGAAATATAAATTTATCCAAAAACAAAATCCACGTAAACATAAACGTAGAGTTTTATTTCTACACTGCACTGTATCTTTTTTTTTTGTAGTGTTTTTGCTGTTGTTTGTTGATGCGTATTAAAGTCCTATTATTGTAGTTCGTGTTTTTAAGAACGTTGTTACGAATGCACTTTTGCACATGTTTTTTTACATGTACGTTCGTGCATGTCCATTTGAGCGAGTGTGTTTGTGCATGTTGGTTGATTTGTATTAATGTCCTACGATTTTAGTTTTTGTTTTCATGATCCTTTTTGCAAATGCACTTTTGCGTGAGTACTTTTGTGCATGCTTGTGTACTCTTACTTATGTGCGTATCTTTTATAGCGAGTATTTTTGTGCACGTTTCTTGATGCGCATTCATGTCCTCGAACTGTAGTACGTATTTTCATGATCGCTTTTGGAATCCAATTTTGACCATGTTCGAGTCCGAATATGGAACTTTGCCGTTAGACAGGACTTATATCTAGATGAAATAGCTTTCTAATGCCACTGGAACCAGCTGATTTGGAGTCCGGATGAGAAAGTTATGCTCGACTTCTTGGACACTTCCAAAGATGTTGAGGAATTCTCTCTTATATTTGAATTTATTTTCCTAAGTGCAACTCTTTTCTTACTCTTTGATCATTTTTTCTTCATGGACACCTAATTATCGATTTGTACCTATAAAATACAAGATCCACCAATTAAAACAGAAATATAAATTAATCCAAAAAAATCCACGTAAACATAATCGTAGAGTGTTATTTCTACACTATATCTTTTTTACCTTGTGTTTTTGCTGTTGTTTGTTGATGCGTATTAAAGTCCTAGTATTGTAGTTCATGTTTTTAAGAACGTTGTTGCAAATGCACTTTTGTGCATGTTTTTTTACATGTACGTTTGTGCATGTCCATTTGAGCGAGTGTGTTTGTGCATGTTTTGTTGATGGAGGTCCAACCAACAGTTGGCAAGATGATCCTATCCATGTCCCAACCGTACCAGTAACGAGGAGGCCAGCTAAGCAATTCAAGGAGAAGCTTGATGCATTGATCCAAAATGTCTTAACTAAGAAAGCTTCATTCAATGGTGATAAACAAGGCTGGATTATGCATATTCAAGTGGCGGAGTCATCGGACAAGTGTGGGAACCATCCGGGCTAAAGATCAGTCCAAGTTGAGCAAATTAGAGCAAGCAGGATGAAGACCAAAGCCCACCCTACCTCAAATTCGTGGGTTCATCTCTAATAAGCTCATATTAGTGTGTTTATGGGCCTACTCCACGCTTAGATGATATGTTAGAGGAATTGCATGGTGCTTGTGTGTTTTCAAAAATTGATTTGAAAAGTGGGTATCATCAAATAAGAATGAGAGAGGGTGATGAATGGAAAATTGCTTTCAAAACAAAGTATGGTTTATATGAGTGGTTAGTTATGCCGTTTGGGTTAACTAATGCCCCTAGTACTTTCTTGCGATTAATGAACCATGTTTTGCGATCTTTCATTGGTTAATTTGTTGTAGTTTAGTTTGATGACATGCTCATCAATAGCAAAAATCTAGATGATCATGTTGTGCATTTGAAATCCGTTTTACATGCGCTTAGGGAAGAGAAGTTGTATGCTAATTTGCAGAAATGTACATTTTGCACGGATAAGCTTGTCTTTCTTGGTTTTTTTGTGAATTCACAAGGTATTCAGGTTGATGAAGAAAAGGTTCGAGCTATCCCAGAATGGCCAAGTCCGACGAGTGTACCGATTGCATATTTTAGTGAGAAGTTGAGTGGGGCAGCCTTAAACTACCCGACTTATGATAAGGAGTTGTATGCCTTGGTTCGAGCTTTAGAGACATGGCAGCAGTATCTTTGGCCTAAGGAGTTTGTTATTCACACGGATCATGAATCGTTGAAGCACTTGAAGGGACAACACAAGCTGAACAAGAGGCATGCCCGATGGCTGAAATTCATTGAGACATTTCCTTATGTCATCAAATACAAGCAAGGTAAAGAGAACATTGTAGCTCATGCATTGTCTCGAAGGTACACCTTAATCTCTACACTTAATGTTAAATTACTTGGTTTTGAACGAATTAAGGAGTTGTACATTCAAGATGCTAATTTTGGTACTGTTTATCAAGCATGTGAAAAGGGTGCATTTGATAAGTTCTATAGGCATGAGGGATTCTTGTTTAGGGAAGATAAATTTTGCATTCCTATGTATTCTATACGTGACTTGTGCTTGAATCGCATGGGGGAGGTCTTATGTATGTGTCATTTTGGTTTCGAAAAGACATTACACATGCTGAAATAACACTTTTATTCACTACTAGAAAACCAACTTTTAATGACGGCTTAATGACGCATTTTAATGACAGCTTTTAAAATTGGTCGCAATAAGTACTTTATTGAGACGCTTTTGTGTAGAAGCGCTTCCCTAGGTTTGTATAGCTATTTTTCCGTTTTATTTTTATTTTTATTTTTATAAATGCATTTTGTGGCGCTTTTTAGGCGAGAATCGTAACATATTGATTGTATTAAGACGCTATTTATAAGCCGTCACAATAACCTATTACCACGGCCACCTATGTGACGCTTTGGTTAGGCGTCACAATAGCCGCTTGTTGTGACGATTTGGGGCGTCCTAATAACCCATTATTTTAGTAGTGATTGGCCACACATGAAGAGAGATGTTGAGAGAATTTGTGGTAGGTGTGTTACATGTCGTCAAGCTAAGTCTCGAGTACAGCCCCATGGTTTAGACACACCATTGCCTATTCCTAAAGAGCCGTGGGTTGATATTTCTATGGATTTTGTGTTAGGTTTGCCTAGATCAAAACATGGTAGGGATTCGATCTTTGTTGTCGTTGATAGATTTTCTAAAATTGTACATTTTATACCATGCCACAAAACTGATGATGTGTCGCATGTTGCTGATTTGTTCTTTAAAGAAGTTGTTAGATTGCATGGCATGCCTAGGACAATTGTTTCTGATCGTGATGCTAAGTTCTTGAGTTACTTTTGGAAGACCTTGCGGTCTTAGCTAGAAACAAAATTATTATTTTCTACTACTTGTTACCCACAGACCGATGGTCAAACTGAAGTAGTAAATAGGACCTTGTCTGCCTTGTTGAGGGCTATTATCAAGAAAAACATTAAAACATGGGAAGAGTGTTTACCACATGTTGAGTTTGCATATAATCGAGTTGTTCATTATGCTACTAAGTTTTCACCGTTTGAAATTGTTTATGGTTTTAATCCTTTAACTCCAATGGACTTAACTCCACTACCTTTATCTGAGCGTGTTAACTTGGATGGAAAGAATAGGGCTGAACTTGTGAAGCAGACTCATGAAAAAGCAAGGCTCAATATGGAGAGGAGAACATAACAATATGCAAAGCAAGCGAACAAGGGACGTCGCAAGTTGGTTTTTGAACCTGGAGATTGGGTTTGGCTGCACATGAGAAAAGAACGATTTCCAGTACAAAGGCGTTCTAAGTTTCTGCCGAGAGGAGATGGTTCTTTTCAAGTTCTCGAGCGAGTGAATGATAATGCATATAAGCTGGACTTGCCAGGTGACTATAATGTTAGTACCACCTTCAATGTTGCAGATTTGAGTTATTTTGATGTAGGTGATGATTTGAGGACAAATCCTTTTCAAGAGGAGGAGAATGATGGATGTCCAACCAACAGTTGGCAAGATGATCATATCCAAGTCCCAACCGGACCAGTAACGAGGAGCCGAGCTAAGCAATTCAAGGAGAAGCTTGTTGCATTGATCCAAAATGTCTTAACTAAGAACGCTTCATTCAATGGTGATAAACAAGGCTAGATTATGCATATGCAATCTAGTGGGAGGTCTGTGCATTGTAGTCGGGGATTCGATCGCTAGAATAGTCTTGGATGTCCTGTGTGTTCTGAAAGTTTGTAATCATTCTAAGTCTCTGGCCAGAGCTGACTAAGTGATGATTAGAGAATTCGATTCTCTAAGTCATGCACGTGACGATTACAACACTTGGAACGATCGCACCGTCATCGAACATATAAAGAGGTCTCGATGAACCAATGCCTCTAGTTCGATCGGGACATATGAATCTAAGGGACCGTACTTTACGTTAACTATATCTGAAGGTTCTTGCAGGCACTTCATTTGTATCTAGAGAATCATGACGCGTAGTTGCTAGACGCCAATCTTGATTCGTTGGGTGATTAAGGTGAAACGAGCTTCATCTTAATCGTAACTCTAAGGGACGAGTTTTGACCACAAAGGGTTGTGGGCCCACGGCTAGCTTACACCTGAACCATTGAGGGTCACACTGCTCGTGCACATGAGATCTTTGAATAAACGGTCAGAGATAAAGTAAGTTTATCTTTGCATGATTGGAAGTCAATATGATTGGATCCAACATTCATAATTTGGAATTATGAATGAGAATAAGAAAAGGAAAAGAATAGGCGAACGTGTTAGTGAACTTTCTAAATCGAGAAGTTTCCAAATTTAGAAAGTGCACTGAACTAGGGTTTCCACTTTTGGAAAGTTGGAAAATGAGAGATGGCACTCGTAATGACGATGATATTATAATGATTCCGAAAATGTAATTGTTGCAATTTTCCGATCATTAAATTGAGAGAGACGAGCAAGTAAAGGAACTAACGAGCTTAAGCTGTTGGGCCCGGTCCAACTTAAGCCCGTTAGGTTTTATGCAAGGGACTATAAATACTTGATTTATAGGCCTTGCAGAAACACACAAGACCTAATCAAAACCCTAGCCGCTCACCTCTCTCTCTCGGCCTCTCTCCCGCGGCCATCACCGGCGCCGTCGCCGGATTCTCGCCGGAATCGGCCGTTCATCGGCCGACTGCCTTGGTAGTCTCTTTCCTTCTCTTTTTCTTCCATTTTTCTAACTATTACGTGTCTAGTGCCACGTGTTTAGTAGATCAAAGTATACGAGGTGAAATCCGAGAGGAGGAAGATCGAAGATCGAAGAATCGAGGAGCAGCACACGAGCCGAAGCCGCACGCAACCCCACGCGCCGCCCGAAGACCGCGCGTGAGTTACACGCGCCGCCACGGCCCGTCTCGCCGCTGCTGCCGCTGCACCGCTGCTGCCGCTGCACCGCTGCTGCCGCTGCACCGCTCCTGCCCCAATTGTACGGATTGGTTTCCGTAGCAATCTCGACTTGCTTAGCGCTCCTACCTCACGCTTCAAGAGGTAAACACACGAATCCCTTGTTTCGATTCGTTTACGTTTAAATTAAATATTCATGGTTGCTTTCGTATGATTTTATGTGATTATATGTAATCGTTTTAATCGTTGCAAGCATGTTAGTTGGTTTAAACGCGAGCATGTTAATTGGTTTATATTTAGTTAAACATTTTAGCATGTATGTCGCATTAAATTTTTGTTTTCCGCTGCGTACCCGTGCCCGAAACCCAACAGTTTCGAATGCACTTTTGCGCATGTTTTATTACATGTACGTTTGTGCATGTCCATTTGAGCGACTGTGTTTGTGCATGTTTGTTGATTTGTATTAATGTCCTAGGATTGTAGTTTGTGTGTTCACGATCGTTTTTGCGAAGGCACTCTTGCGTGAGTACTTTTGTGCATGCTTTTTTACTCTTACTTATGTGCGTATCTTTTCTAGCGAGTGTTTTTGTGCACGTTTCGTGATGCGCATTCATGTCCTTGAAATGTAGTACGTATTTTCATGATCGCTTTTGGAATCCAATTTTGACCATGTCCGAGTCCGAATTTGGAATTTTGCCGTTTTGACAGGAATTGTAGCCAGCTGAAATAGCTTTCTAATACCTCCGGAACCAGTAGATTTGGAGTCCGGATGAGAAAGTTATGCTCGACTTTGTGGACACTACTAAAGATGTTGAGGGATTCTCTCTTCTAATTTCAATTTATTTTTCTCATTGCAACGCTTTTCTTATTATTTGATCATTTTTGCTTCCTGGACACCTAATTTTCGTTTTGTACCTATAAGATACCAAATACACCAATTAAAACAGATATATGAATTAATCCAAAAAAAAATCCACGTAAACGTAAACGTAGAGTTTTATTTATACACTCCACTTTATCTTGTTTATCTATTGCTGTTGTTTGTCGATGCTTATTAAAGTCCTAGTACTGTAGTTCGTGTTTTTAAGAACATTGTCGCGAGTGCACTTTTGCGCATGTTTTTTTACATGTACGTTTGTGCATGTCCATTTGAGCGGGTGTGTTTGTGCATGTTTGTTGATTTGTATTAATGTCCTAGGATTGTAGTTGTGTTTTCATTATCCTTTTTGCGAATGCACTTTTTCGTGAGTACTTTTGTGCATTTTCCCAAGTGCAACTCTTTTCTTACTCTTTCATCATTTTTGCTTCCTGGACACCTAATTTTCGATTTGTACCTATAAGATACCAAGTCCACCAATTAAAACAGATATATGAATTAATTGAAAAAACATCCCCGTGAACGTAAACGTAGAGTTTTATTTCTACACTCCACTGTATCTTTTTTATCTAGTGTTTTTGCTGTAGTTTGTTGATGCGTATTAAAGTCCAAGTACTGTAGGTCGTGTTTTTAAGAACGTTGTTGCGAATGCACTCTTGCGCATATTTTTTTACATGTACGTTTGTGCATGTCCATTTGAGCGAGTGTGTTTGTGCATGTTTGTTGATTTGTATTAATGTCCTAGGATTGTAGTTTGTGTTTTTATGATCCTTTTTGCGAATGCACTTTTGCGTGAGTTCTTTTGTGCATGCTTTTGTACTCTTACTTATGTGCGTATCTTTTCTAGCGAGTGTTTTTGTGCACGCTTCTTGATGCGCATTCGTCTCCTCGAACTGTAGTACGTATTTTCATGATCGCTTTTGGAATCCAATTTCGACCATGTTCGAGTCTGAATTTGGAATTATGCTAGTAGACAGAAATTGTAGTGAGCTAAAATAGCTTTCTAATGCCGCCAGAACCAGTTGATTTGGAGTCTGGATGAGAAAGTTATGCTCGACTTCGTGGACACTGCCAAAGCTGTTGAGGGATTCTCTCTTCTAATTTTATTTTATTTTCCTAATCGCAATTCTTTTCTTACTCTTTGATCATTTTTGCTTCATTGACTCCTTATTTTGGATTTGTACCACCTATAAGATACCAAATCCACGAATTAACACAAAAATAAAAAAAAATCCAAAAGTAAAATCCACATAAACGTAAACGTAGAGTTTAATTTCTACACTCCACCGTATCATTTTTATTTTTTGTTTTTCCTGTTGTTTATTGATGCGTATTAAAGTCCTAGTATTGTAGTTCGAGTTTTTAGCAACGTTGTTGCGAATGCACTTTTGCGCTTATTTTTTTACATGTACGTTTGTGCATGTCCATTTGAGCGAGTGTGTTTGTGCAAGTTTGTTGATTTGTATTAATGTCCTAGGATTGTAATTTGTGTTTTCATGATCCTTTTTGCAAATGCACTTTTGCGTGACTACTTTTTTGCATGCTTTCTACTCTTACTTATGTGCATATCTTTTTTAGCATGTGTTTTTGTGCACGTTTCTCGATGCGCATTCGTGTCCTCGAACTGTAGTACGTATTATCATGATCGCTTTTGGAATCAAATTTTGACCATGTTCGAGTCCGAATTAAAACAGATATATGAATTAATCCAAAAAAAAATCCACGTAAACGTAAACGTAGTGTTTTATTTATACACTCCACTTTATCTTGTTTATCTATTGCTGTTGTTTGTCGATGCTTATTAAAGTCCTAGTACTGTAGTTCGTGTTTTTAAGAACATTGTCGCGAGTGCACTTTTGCGCATGTTTTTTTACATGTACGTTTGTGCATGTCCATTTGAGCGGGTGTGTTTGTGCATGTTTGTTGATTTGTATTAATGTCCTAGGATTGTAGTTGTGTTTTCATTATCCTTTTTGCGAATGCACTTTTTCGTGAGTACTTTTGTGCATGTTTTTGTGCTCTTACTTATGTGCGTATCTTTTCTAGCAGTGTTTTTGTGCACGTTTCTTGATTTGCATTCATGTCCTCGAACTGTAGTACGTATTTTCAAGATCGCTTTTGGAATACAATTTTGACCATGTTCGAGTCCGAATTTGGAAATTTGCCGTTAGACAGGAATTGAAGCCAGCTGAAATAGCTTTCTAATGCCGCCGGAACCTGTTGATTTGGAGTCCGGATGAGAAACTTATGCTCGACTTCGTGGACACTACCAAGGATGTTGAGGGATTCTCTATTCTAATTTGATTTGATTTTCCCAAGTGCAACTCTTTTCTTACCCTTTCATCATTTTTGCTTCCTGGACACCTAATTTTCGATTTGTACCTATAAGATACCAAGTCCACCAATTAAAACAGATATATGAATTAATTGAAAAAAAATCCCCGTGAACGTAAACGTAGAGTTTTATTTCTACACTCCACTGTATCTTTTTTATCTAGTGTTTTTGATGTAGTTTGTTGATGCGTATTAAAGTCCAAGTACTGTAGGTCGTGTTTTTAAGAACGTTGTTGCGAATGCACTCTTGCGCATATTTTTTTACATGTACGTTTGTGCATGTCCATTTGAGCGAGTGTGTTTGTGCATGTTTGTTGATTTGTATTAATGTCCTAGGATTGTAGTTTGTGTTTTTATGATCCTTTTTGCGAATGCACTTTTGCGTGAGTTCTTTTGTGCATGCTTTTGTACTCTTACTTATGTGCGTATCTTTTCTAGCGAGTGTTTTTGTGCACGCTTCTTGATGCGCATTCGTCTCCTCGAACTGTAGTACGTATTTTCATGATCGCTTTTGGAATCCAATTTCGACCATGTTCGAGTCTGAATTTGGAATTATGCCAGTAGACAGAAATTGTAGTGAGCTAAAATAGCTTTCTAATGCCGCCAGAACCAGTTGATGTGGAGTCTGGATGAGAAAGTTATGCTCGACTTCGTGGACACTGCCAAAGCTGTTGAGGGATTCTCTCTTCTAATTTTATTTTAATTTCCTAATCGCAATTCCTTTCTTACTCTTTGATCATTTTTGCTTCATTGACTCCTAATTTTGGATTTGTACCACCTATAAGATACCAAATCCACGAATTAACACAAAAATAAAAAAAATCCAAAAGTAAAATCCACATAAACGTAAACGTAGAGTTTAATTTCTACACTCCACCGTATCATTTTTATTTTTTGTTTTTCCTGTTGTTTATTGATGCGTATTAAAGTCCTAGTATTGTAGTTCGAGTTTTTAGCAACGTTGTTGCGAATGCACTTTTGCGCTTATTTTTTTACATGTACGTTTGTGCATGTCCATTTGAGCGAGTGTGTTTGTGCAAGTTTGTTGATTTGTATTAATGTCCTAGGATTGTAGTTTGTGATTTCATGATCCTTTTTGCGAATGCACTTTTGCGTGACTACTTTTTTGCATGCTTTCTACTCTTACTTATGTGCATATCTTTTTTAGCAAGTGTTTTTGTGCACGTTTCTCGATGCGCATTCGTGTCCTCGAACTGTAGTACGTATTATCATGATCGCTTTTGGAATCAAATTTTGACCATGTTCGACTCCGAATTAAAACAGATATATGAATTAATCCAAAAAAAAATCCACGTAAACGTAAACGTAGAGTTTTATTTCTACACTCCACTGTATCTTTTTTACCTACTGTTTTTGCTGTTGTTTGATGATGCGTAATAAAGTCCTACTATTGTAGTTCGTCTTTTTAAGAACGTTGTTGCGAATGCACGTTTGCGCATATTTTTTTACATGTAAGTTTGTGCATGTCCATTTGAGCGAGTGTGTTTGTGCATATTTGTGATTTGTATTAATTTCCTAGGATTGTAGTTTGTGTTGTCATCATCATTTTTGCAAATGCACTTTTGCGTGAGTACTTTTGTGCATGATTTTGTACTCTTAATTATGTGCGTAACTTTTCTAGCGAGTGTTTTGGTGCACGTTTCTCGATGCGCAAATATGTCCTCGAACTGTATTCCATATTTTCATGATCGCTTTTGGAATCCAATTTTGACCATGTTCGAGTCCGAATTTGGAAATTTGTCGTTAGACAGGAATTGTAGCCAGCTGAAATAGCTTTCCAACGCCGCCGGAACCAGTTGATTTAGAGTCCGGATGAGAAAGTTATGCTCGACTTCGTGGACACTAGCAAAGATGTTGAGGGATTCTCTCTTCTAATTTGAATTTATTTTCTTAATTGCAACTATTTTCTTACTCTTTGATCATTTTTGCTTCCTGGACTCCAATTTTCGATTTGTACCTATAAGATACCAAATCCACCAATTCAAACAGAAATATGAATTATTCCAAAAAAAAATCCACGTAAACGTAAACGTATAGTTTTATTTCTACACTCCACTATATCTTTTTTATCTAGTGTTTTGGTTGTTGTTTGTTGATGCGTAATAAAGTCCTAGTATTGTAGTTCGTGTTTTTAAGAACGTTGTTGCGAATGCGCTTTTGCGCATATTTTTTTACATGTACGTTTGTGCATGTCCATTTGAGCGAGTGTGTTTGTGCATGTTTGTGATTTGTATTAATTTCCTAGAATTGTAGTTTGTGTTTTCACAATCATTTTTGCAAATGCGCTTTTGCGTGAGTGTTTTTGTGCACGTTTATCGATGCGCATATAAGTCCTCGAACTGTGGTACGTATTTTCATGATCGCTTTTGGAATCCAATTTTGACCATGTTCAAGTCCGAATTTGGAATTTTGTCGTTAGACGGGAACAGTAGCAAGCTGAAATACCTTTCTAATGCCGCCGGAACCAGTTGATTTGGAATCCGGATGAGAAAGTTATGCTCGAATTCGTGGACACTACCAAAGATGTTGAGGGATTCTCTCTTCTAATTTGAATTTATTTTCCTAATTGCAACTCATTTCTTACTCTTTGATCATTTTTGCTTCCTGGGCACCTAATTTTCGATTTGTACCTATAAGATACCACATCCACCAATTAAAACAGAAATATGAATTAATCCAAAAAAAAATCCACGTAAACGAAACGTAGAGTTTTATTTCTACACTCCACTGTATCTTTTTTATCTAGTGTTTTTGCTGTTGTTTGTTGATGCGTAATAAAGTCCTAGTACTGTAGTTCTTGTTTTTAAGAACGTTGTTGCAAATGCACGTTTGCGCATATTGTTTTACATGTACGTTTATGCATGTCTAGTTGAGCGAGTGTGTTTGTGCATGTTTGTGATTTGTATTAATTTCCTAGGATTGTAGTTTGTGTTTTCACAATCCGTTTTGCAAATGCACTTTTGCGTGAGTACTTTTGTGCATGCTTTTGTACTCTTACTTATGTGTGTATCTTTTTCTAGCGAGTGTTTTTTTGCATGTTGCTCGATGGGCATTCATGTCCTCTAACTATACTACGTATTTTCATGATCGCTTTTGGAATCAAATTTTGACCATGTTCGAGTCCGAATTTGGAATGTTGTCGTTAGACGCGAATTGTAGCCAGCTGAAATAGCTTTCTAATTTCGCAGGAACACGTTGATTTGGAGTCCGAATAAGAAAGTTATGCTCGACTTCGTGGAAACTACCAAAGATGTTGAGGGATTCTCTCTTCTAATTTGAATTTATTTTCCTAATTGCAACTCATTTCTTACTATTTGATCATTTTTGCTTTCTGTACACCTAATTTTCGATTTGTACCTATAAGATACCACATCCACCAATTAAAACATAAATATGAATTAATCCAAAACAAAATCCACGTATACGAAACGTAGAGTTTTATTTCTACACTCCAATAATGTATCTTTTTTATCTAGTGTTTTTGCTGTTGTTTGTTGATGCGTAATAAAGTCCTTGTATTGTAGTTCGTGTTTTTAAGAGCGTTGTTGCCAATGCACATTTGCGCATATTTTTTTACATGTACGTTTGTGCATGTCCATTTGAGCGAGTGTGTTTGTGCATGTTTGTGATTTGTATTAATTTCCTAGGATTGTAGTTTGTGCTTTCATAATCATTTTTACAAATGCACTTTTGCGTGAGTACTTTTGTGCATGCTTTTGTACTCTTTCTTATGTGCGTATCTTTTCTAGTGAGTGTTTTTGTCCACGTTTCTCGATGCGCATTCATGTCCTCGAACTGTAGTACGTATTTTCATGATGGCTTTTGGAAACCAATTTTGACCATGTTTGAGTCCGAATTTGGAATTTTGCCGTTAGACAGGAATTGTAGGCAGCTGAAATGGCTTTGTAATGTCGCCGGAACCAGTTGATTTTGTGTCCAGATGAGAAAGTTAGGCTCGAATTCGTGGACACTACCAAAGATGTTGAGGGATTCTCTCTTCTTATTTGATTGGATTTTCCAAATTGCAACTCTTTTCTTACTCTTTGATCATTTTAGCTTCCTAGACATCAAATTTTCGATTTGTACCTATAAGATACAAAATCCACCAATTAAAACAGAAATATGAATTAATCCATAAAAAAATCCACGGAAACGTTTAGTAGAGTTTTATTTCTACACTCCACTTTATCTTTTTTATCTATTGCTTTTGGTGTTGTTTGTTGATGCGTATTAAAGTCTAAGTATTATAGATCGTGTTTTTAAGAACGTTGTTGCGAATGCACTTTTGCGCTTATTTTTTTACATGTACGTTTGTGCATGTCCATTTGAGCGAGTGTGTTTGTGCAAGTTTGTTGATTTGTATTAATGTCCTAGGATTGTAATTTGTGTTTTCATGATCCTTTTTGCAAATGCACTTTTGCGTGACTACTTTTTTGCATGCTTTCTACTCTTACTTATGTGCATATCTTTTTTAGCAAGTGTTTTTGTGCACGTTTCTCGATGCGCATTCGTGTCCTCGAACTGTAGTACGTATTATCATGATCGCTTTTGGAATCAAATTTTGACCATGTTCGAGTCCGAATTAAAACAGATATATGAATTAATCCAAAAAAAAATCCACGTAAACGTAAACGTAGAGTTTTATTTATACACTCCACTTTATCTTGTTTATCTATTGCTGTTGTTTGTCGATGCATATTAAAGTCCTAGTACTGTAGTTCGTGTTTTTAAGAACATTGTCGCGAGTGCACTTTTGCGCATGTTTTTTTACATGTACGTTTGTGCATGTCCATTTGAGCGGGTGTGTTTGTGCATGTTTGTTGATTTGTATTAATGTCCTAGGATTGTAGTTGTGTTTTCATTATCCTTTTTGCGAATGGACTTTTGCGTGAGTACTTTTGTGCATGTTTTTGTGCTCTTACTTATGTGCGTATCTTTTCTAGCGAGTGTTTTGTGCACGCTTCTTGATGCGCATTCGTCTCCTCGAACTGTAGTACGTATTTTCATGATCGCTTTTGGATCCAATTTCGACCATGTTCGAGTCTGAATTTGGAATTATGCCAGTAGACAGAAATTGTAGTGAGCTAAAATAGCTTTCTAATGCCGCCAGAACCAGTTGATTTGGAGTCTGGATGAGAAAGTTATGCTCGACTTCGTGGACACTGCCAAAGCTGTTGAGGGATTCTCTCTTCTAATTTTATTTTATTTTCCTAATTGCAATTTTTTTCTTACTCTTTGATCATTTTTGCTTCATTGACACTTAATTTTCGATTTGTACCACCTATAAGATACCAAATCCACGAATTAACACAAAAACAAAAAAAATCCAAAAGTAAAATCCACATAAACGTAAACGTAGAGTTTAATTTCTACACTCCACCGTATCTTTTTTATTTTTTGTTTTTCCTGTTGTTTATTGATGCGTATTAAAGTCCTAGTATTGTAGTTCGAGTTTTTAGCAACGTTGTTGCGAATGCACTTTTGCGCTTATTTTTTTACATGTACGTTTGTGCATGTCCATTTGAGCGAGTGTGTTTGTGCAAGTTTGTTGATTTGTATTAATGTCCTAGGATTGTAGTTTGTGATTTCATGATCCTTTTTGCGAATGCACTTTTGCGTGACTACTTTTTTGCATGCTTTCTACTCTTACTTATGTGCATATCTTTTTTAGCAAGTGTTTTTGTGCACGTTTCTCGATGCGCATTCGTGTCCTCGAACTGTAGTACGTATTATCATGATCGCTTTTGGAATCAAATTTTGACCATGTTCGACTCCGAATTAAAACAGATATATGAATTAATCCAAAAAAAAATCCACGTAAACGTAAACGTAGAGTTTTATTTCTACACTCCACTGTATCTTTTTTACCTACTGTTTTTGCTGTTGTTTGATGATGCGTAATAAAGTCCTACTATTGTAGTTCGTCTTTTTAAGAACGTTGTTGCGAATGCACGTTTGCGCATATTTTTTTACATGTAAGTTTGTGCATGTCCATTTGAGCGAGTGTGTTCGTGCATATTTGTGATTTGTATTAATTTCCTAGGATTGTAGTTTGTGTTTTCATCATCATTTTTGCAAATGCACTTTTGCGTGAGTACTTTTGTGCATGATTTTGTACTCTTAATTATGTGCGTAACTTTTCTAGCGAGTGTTTTGGTGCACGTTTCTCGATGCGCAAATATGTCCTCGAACTGTATTCCATATTTTCATGATCGCTTTTGGAATCCAATTTTGACCATGTTCGAGTCCGAATTTGGAAATTTGTCGTTAGACAGGAATTGTAGCCAACTGAAATAGCTTTCCAACGCCGCCGGAACCAGTTGATTTAGAGTCCGGATGAGAAAGTTATGCTCGACTTCGTGGACACTAGCAAAGATGTTGAGGGATTCTCTCTTCTAATTTGAATTTATTTTCTTAATTGCAACTATTTTCTTACTCTTTGATCATTTTTGCTTCCTGGACTCCAATTTTCGATTTGTACCTATAAGATACCAAATCCACCAATTCAAACAGAAATATGAATTATTCCAAAAAAAAATCCACGTAAACGTAAACGTATAGTTTTATTTCTACACTCCACTATATCTTTTTTATCTAGTGTTTTGGTTGTTGTTTGTTGATGCGTAATAAAGTCCTAGTATTGTAGTTCGTGTTTTTAAGAACGTTGTTGCGAATGCGCGTTTGCGCATATTTTTTTACATGTACGTTTGTGCATGTCCATTTGAGCGAGTGTGTTTGTGCATGTTTGTGATTTGTATTAATTTCCTAGAATTGTAGTTTGTGTTTTCACAATCATTTTTGCAAATGCGCTTTTGCGTGAGTGTTTTTGTGCACGTTTATCGATGCGCATATAAGTCCTCGAACTGTGGTACGTATTTTCATGATCGCTTTTGGAATCCAATTTTGACCATGTTCAAGTCCGAATTTGGAATTTTGTCGTTAGACGGGAACAGTAGCAAGCTGAAATACCTTTCTAATGCCGCCGGAACCAGTTGATTTGGAATCCGGATGAGAAAGTTATGCTCGAATTCGTGGACACTACCAAAGATGTTGAGGGATTCTCTCTTCTAATTTGAATTTATTTTCCTAATTGCAACTCATTTCTTACTCTTTGATCATTTTTGCTTCCTGGACACCTAATTTTCGATTTGTACCTATAAGATACCACATCCACCAATTAAAACAGAAATATGAATTAATCCAAAAAAAAATCCACGTAAACGAAACGTAGAGTTTTATTTCTACACTCCACTGTATCTTTTTTATCTAGTGTTTTTGCTGTTGTTTGTTGATGCGTAATAAAGTCCTAGTACTGTAGTTCTTGTTTTTAAGAACGTTGTTGCAAATGCACGTTTGCGCATATTGTTTTACATGTACGTTTATGCATGTCTAGTTGAGCGAGTGTGTTTGTGCATGTTTGTGATTTGTATTAATTTCCTAGGATTGTAGTTTGTGTTTTCACAATCCGTTTTGCAAATGCACTTTTGCGTGAGTACTTTTGTGCATGCTTTTGTACTCTTACTTATGTGTGTATCTTTTTCTAGCGAGTGTTTTTGTGCATGTTGCTCGATGCGCATTCATGTCCTCTAACTATACTACGTATTTTCATGATCGCTTTTGGAATCAAATTTTGACCATGTTCGAGTCCGAATTTGGAATGTTGTCGTTAGACGCGAAGTGTAGCCAGCTGAAATAGCTTTCTAATTTCGCAGGAACACGTTGATTTGGAGTCCGAATAAGAAAGTTATGCTCGACTTCGTGGAAACTACCAAAGATGTTGAGGGATTCTCTCTTCTAATTTGAATTTATTTTCCTAATTGCAACTCATTTCTTACTATTTGATCATTTTTGCTTTTTGTACACCTAATTTTCGATTTGTACCTATAAGATACCACATCCACCAATTAAAACATAAATATGAATTAATCCAAAACAAAATCCACGTATACGAAACGTAGAGTTTTATTTCTACACTCCAATAATGTATCTTTTTTATCTAGTGTTTTTGCTGTTGTTTGTTGATGCGTAATAAAGTCCTTGTATTGTAGTTCGTGTTTTTAAGAGCATTGTTGCCAATGCACATTTGCGCATATTTTTTTACATGTACGTTTGTGCATGTCCATTTGAGCGAGTGTGTTTGTGCATGTTTGTGATTTGTATTAATTTCCTAGGATTGTAGTTTGTGCTTTCATAATCATTTTTACAAATGCACTTTTGCGTGAGTACTTTTGTGCATGCTTTTGTACTCTTTCTTATGTGCGTATCTTTTCTAGTGAGTGTTTTTGTCCACGTTTCTCGATGCGCATTCATGTCCTCGAACTGTAGTACGTATTTTCATGATGGCTTTTGGAAACCAATTTTGACCATGTTCGAGTCCGAATTTGGAATTTTGCTTTCAAATGCCACCGGATGAGAAAGTTATGGTCGACTTCGTGGACACTACCAAAGATGTTGAGTGATTCTCTCTTCTAGTTTGAATTGATTTTCTTAATTGCAACTCTTTTCTTACTCTTTGATCAGTTTTGCTTCCTGGACTCCAAATTTCGATTTGTACCTATAAGATACCAAATCCACCCATTAAAACAGACATATGAATTAATCCAAAAAAAAAATCCACGTAAACGTAAACGTAGAGTTTTATTTCTAGACTCCACTGTATCTTTTCTATCTAGTGTTTTTGCTGTTGTTTGTTGATGCGTAATAAATTCCTGGTATTGTAGTTCGTGTTTTAAAGAACGTTGTTGGGAATGCATATATTTTTTTACATGTACGTTTGTGCATGTCCATTTGAGCGAGTGTGTTTGTGATTTGTATCAATTTCCTAGGATTGTAGTTTGTGTTTTCATAATCCTTTTTGCAAATGCACTTTTGCGTGAGTACTTTTGTGCATGCTTTTGTAGTCTTACTTATGTGTGTATCTTTTCTAGCGTGTGTGTTTTTGTGCACGTTTCT
The DNA here is from genome assembly GCF_000504015.1 of Erythranthe guttata. The sequence continues at coordinate 257,774 of NW_012193303.1, read as the reverse complement.
CGATGCGCATACATGTCCTCTAATTGTATTACGTATTTTCATGATCGCTTTTGGAATCAAATTTTGATCATGTTCGAGTCCGAATTTCGAATTTTTCCGTTAGATGGGAATTGTAGCCAGCTTAAATAGCTTTCTAATTCTGCAGGAACACGTTGATTTGGAGTCCCAATGAGAAAGTTATGCTCGACTTCGTGGACACTACCAAAGATGTTGAGGGATTCTCTCTTCTAATTTGAATTTATTTTCCTAATTGCAACTCATGTCTTACTATTTGATCATTTTTGCTTCCTGGACACCTAATTTTCGATTTGTACCTATAAGATACCACATCCACCAATTAAAACAAAAATATGAATTAATCCAAAAACAAATCCACGTAAACGTAAACGTTGAGTTTTATTTCTACACTCCACTTTATCTTTTTTATCTATTGGTTTTGTTGTTGTTTGTTGATGCGTATTAAAGTCCTAGTATTGTAGTTCGTGTTTTAAAAACTTTGTTGCGAATGCACTTTTCCGCATGTTTTTTTACATGTACGTTTGTGCATGTCTATTTGAGCGAGTGTTTTTGTGCATGTTTGTAGTTTTGTATTAATGTCCTAGGATTGTAGTTTGTGTTTTCATGATCTTTTTTGCGAATGCACTTTTGCGTGAGTACTTTTATGCATGCTTTGTACTCTTACTTATGTGCGTATCTTTTTTAGCGAGTGTTTTTGTGCACGTTTCTCCATGCTCATTCATGTCCACTAACTGTAGTACGTATTTTCATGATCGCTTTTGGAATCCAATTTTGACCATGTTCGAGTCCGAATTTGGAATTTTGCCGCTGAAACAAGTTGATTTGGAGTCCGAATGAGAAAGTTATGCTCGACTTCGTGGACACTACCGAATGAGAAAGTTATGCTCGACTTTCTTGTTTTTAAGAATGTTGTTGCGAATGCACGTTTGCGCATATTTTTTTACATGTACGTGTGTGCATGTCCATTTGAGCGAGTGTTTTTGTGCAAGTTTGTAGATTTGTATTAATGTCCTAGGATTGTAGTTTGTGTTTTCATAATCATTTTTGCAAATGTACTTTTGCGTGAGTACTTTTGTGCATGCTTTTGTAGTCTTACTTATGTGTGTATCTTTTCTGGCAAGTGTTTTTGTGCACGTTTCTCGATGCGCATTCATGTCCTCTAACTGTACTACGTATTTTCATGATCGCATTTGTAATCAAATTTTGACCATGTTCGAGTCCGAATTTGGAATTTTGCCGTTAGGCGGGAATTGTAGCCAGCTGAAATAGCTTTCTAATGCCGCAGGAACATGTTGATTTGGAGTTCGAATGAGAAAGTTATGCTCGACTTCGTGGACACTACCAAAGATGTTGAGGGATTCTCTCTTCTAATTTGAGTTTATTTTCCTAATTGCAACTCGTTTCTTACTCTTTGATAATTTTTGCTTCCTGGAGATAAGATACCACATCCACCAATTAAAACAAAAATATGAATTAATCCAAAAACAAATCCACGTAAACGTAATCGTAGAGTTTTATTTTTACACTCCACTGTATCTTTTTTATCAATTGTTTTTGCTGTTGTTTGTTGATGCGTAATAAAGTCCTAGTATTGTAGTTCGTGTTTTTAAGAACGTTGTGGCGAATGCACGTTTGCGCATATTTTTTTTACATGTACGTGTTTGTGCATGTCCATTTGAGCGAGTGTGTTTGTACATGTTTGTGATTTGTATTAATTTCCTAGGATTCTAGTTTGTGTTTTCACAATCCTTTTTGCAAATGCACTTTTGTGTGAGTACTTTTGTGCATGCTTTTATAGTCTTACTTATGTGTGTATCTTTTCTGGCAAGTGTTTTTGTGCACGTTTCTCGATGCGCATTCATGTCCTCTAACTGTACTACGTATTTTCATGATCGCTTTTGTAATCAAATTTTGACCATGTTCGAGTCAGAATTTGGAATTTTGCCGTTAGGCGGGAATTGTAGCCAGCTGAAATAGCTTTCTAATGCCGCAGGAACACGTTGATTTGGAGTCCGAATGAGAAAGTTATGCTCGACTTCGTGGAAACTACCAAAGATGTTGAGGGATTCTCTCTTCTAATTTTAATTTATTTTCCTAATTGCAACTCGTTTTTTACAATTTGATCATTTTTGCTTCCTGGACAACTAATTTTCGATTTGTACCTATAAAATACCACATCCACCAATTAAAACAGTAATATGAATTAATCCAAAAAAAAATCCACATAAACCAAACGTAAGGTTTTTTCTACTCTCCACTGTATATCTTTTTTATCCAGTGTTTTTGCTGTTGTTTGTTGATGCGTAATAAAGTCCTAGTATTGTAGTTCGTGTTTTTAAGAACGTTGTTGCGAATGCACGTTTGCGCATATTTTTTTACATTTACGTTTGTGCATGTCCATTTGAGCGAGTGTGTTTGTGCATGTTTGTGATCTGTATTAATTTCCTAGGATTGTAGTTTGTGTTTTCACAATCTTTTTTGCAAATGCACTTTTGCGTGAGTACTGTTGTGCATGCTTTTGTAGTCTTACTTATGTGTGTATCTTTTCTGGCAAGTGTTTTTGTGCACGTTTCTCGATGCGCATTCATGTCCTCTAACTGTACTACGTATTTTCATGATCGCATTTGTAATCAAATTTTGACCATGTTCGAGTCCGAATTTGGAATTTTGCCGTTAGGCAGGAATAGCTAGCTGAAATAGCTTTCTAATGCCGCAGGAACATGTTGATTTGGAGTCCGAATGAGAAAGTTATGCTCGACTTCGTGGACACTACCAAAGATGTTGAGGGATTCTCTCTTCTAATTTGAGTTTATTTTCCTAATTGCAACTCGTTTCTTACTCTTTGATCATTTTTGCTTCCTGAGATAAGATACCACATCCACCAATTAAAACAAAAATATGAATTAATCTAAAAACAAATCCACGTAAACGTAATCGTAGAGTTTTATTTTTACACTCCACTGTATCTTTTTTCTCAAGTGTTTTTGCTGTTGTTTGTTGATGCGTAATAAAGTCCTAGTATTGTAGTTCGTGTTTTTAAGAACGTTGTTGCGAATGCACGTTTGCGCATATTTTTTTACATGTACGTGTTTGTGCATGTCCATTTGTGCGAGTGTTTTTGTGCATGTTTGTGATTTGTATTAATTTCCTAGGATTCTAGTTTGTGTTTTCACAATCCTTTTTGCAAATGCACTTTTGCGTGAGTACTTTTGTGCATGCTTTTATAGTCTTACTTATGTGTGTATCTTTTCTGGCAAGTGTTTTTGTGCACGTTTCTCGATGCGCATTCATGTCCTCTAACTGTACTACGTATTTTCATGATCGCTTTTGTAATCAAATTTTGACCATGTTCGAGTCAGAATTTGGAATTTTGCCGTTAGGCGGGAATTGTAGCCAGCTGAAATAGCTTTCTAATGCCGCAGGAACACGTTGATTTGGAGTCCGAATGAGAAAGTTATGCTCGACTTCGTGGAAACTACCAAAGATGTTGAGGGATTCTCTCTTCTAATTTTAATTTATTTTCCTAATTGCAACTCGTTTTTTACAATTTGATCATTTTTGCTTCCTGGACAACTAATTTTCGATTTGTACCTATAAAATACCACATCCACCAATTAAAACAGTAATATGAATTAATCCAAAAAAAAATCCACATAAACCAAACGTAAGGTTTTTTCTACTCTCCACTGTATATCTTTTTTATCCAGTGTTTTTGCTGTTGTTTGTTGATGCGTAATAAAGTCCTAGTATTGTAGTTCGTGTTTTTAAGAACGTTGTTGCGAATGCACGTTTGCGCATATTTTTTTACATGTACGTTTGTGCATGTCCATTTGAGCGAGTGTGTTTGTGCATGTTTGTGATCTGTATTAATTTCCTAGGATTGTAGTTTGTGTTTTCACAATCTTTTTTGCAAATGCACTTTTGTGTGAGTACTGTTGTGCATGCTTTTGTAGTCTTACTTATGTGTGTATCTTTTCTGGCAAGTGTTTTTGTGCACGTTTCTCGATGCACATTCATGTCATCTAACTGTACTACGTATTTTCATGATCGCATTTGTAATCAAATTTTGACCATGTTCGAGTCCGAATTTGGAATTTTGCCGTTAGGCGGGAATTGTAGCCAGCTGAAATAGCTTTCTAATGCCGCAGGAACATGTTGATTTGGAGTCCTAATGAGAAAGTTATGCTCGACTTCGTGGACACTACCAAAGATGTTGAGGGATTCTCTCTTCTAATTTGAGTTTATTTTCCTAATTGCAACTCGTTTCTTACTCTTTGATCATTTTTGCTTCCTGGAGATAAGATACCACATCCACCAATTAAAACAAAAATATGAATTAATCCAAAAACAAATCCACGTAAACGTAATCGTAGAGTTTTATTTTTACACTCCACTGTATCTTTTTTATCAAGTGTTTTTGCTGTTGTTTGTTGATGCGTAATAAAGTCCTAGTATTGTAGTTCGTGTTTTTAAGAACGTTGTTGCGAATGCACGTTTGCGCATATTTTTTTACATGTACGTGTTTGTGCATGTCCATTTGTGCGAGTGTTTTTGTGCATGTTTGTGATTTGTATTAATTTCCTAGGATTCTAGTTTGTGTTTTCACAATCCTTTTTGCAAATGCACTTTTGCGTGAGTACTTTTGTGCATGCTTTTATAGTCTTACTTATGTGTGTATCTTTTCTAGCAAGTGTTTTTGTGCACGTTTCTCGATGTGCATTCATGTCCTCTAACTGTACTACGTATTTTCATGATCGCTTTTGTAATCAAATTTTGACCATGTTCGAGTCAGAATTTGGAATTTTGCCGTTAGGCGGGAATTGTAGCCAGCTGAAATAGCTTTCTAATGCCGCAGGAACACGTTGATTTGGAGTCCGAATGAGAAAGTTATGCTCGACTTCGTGGAAACTACCAAAGATGTTGAGGGATTCTCTCGTCTAATTTTAATTTATTTTCCTAATTGCAATTCGTTTTTTACAATTTGATCATTTTTGCTTCCTGGACACCTAATTTTCGATTTGTACCTATAAAATACCACATCCACCAATTAAAACAGTAATATGAATTAATCCAAAAAAAAATCCACATTAACCAAACGTAAGGTTTTTTCTACTCTCCACTGTATATCATTTTTATCTAGTGTTTTTGCTGTTGTTTGTTGATGCGTAATAAAGTCCTAGTATTGTAGTTCGTGTTTTTAAGAACGTTGTTATGAATGCACGTTTGCGCATATTTTTTTACATGTACGTTTGTGCATGTCCATTTGAGCGAGTGTGTTTGTGCATGTTTGTGATCTGTATTAATTTCCTAGGATTGTAGTTTTGTGTTTTCACAATCTTTTTTGCAAATGCACTTTTGCGTGAGTACTGTTGTGCATGCTTTTGTAGTCTTACTTATGTGTGTATCTTTTCTGGCAAGTGTTTTTGTGCACGTTTCACGATGCGCATTCATGTCATCTAACTGTACTACGTATTTTCATGATCGCATTGGTAATCAATTTTGACCATGTTCGAGTTCGAATTTGGAATTTTGCCGTTAGGCGGGAATTGTAGCCAGCTGAAATAGCTTTCTAATGCCGCAGGAACATGTTGATTTGGAGTCCTAATGAGAAAGTTATGCTCGACTTCGTGGACACTACCAAAGATGTTGAGGGATTCTCTCTTCTAATTTGAGTTTATTTTCCTAATTGCAACTCGTTTCTTACTCTTTGATCATTTTTGCTTCCTGGAGATAAGATACCACATCCACCAATTAAAACAAAAATATGAATTAATCCAAAAACAAATCCACGTAAACGTAATCGTAGAGTTTTATTTTTACACTCCACTGTATCTTTTTTATCAAGTGTTTTTGCTGTTGTTTGTTGATGCGTAATAAAGTCCTAGTATTGTAGTTCGTGTTTTTAAGAACGTTGTTGCGAATGCACGTTTGCGCATATTTTTTTTACATGTACGTGTTTGTGCATGTCCATTTGAGCGAGTGTGTTTGTACATGTTTGTGATTTGTATTAATTTCCTAGGATTCTAGTTTGTGTTTTCACAATCCTTTTTGCAAATGCACTTTTGTGTGAGTACTTTTGTGCATGCTTTTATAGTCTTACTTATGTGTGTATCTTTTCTGGCAAGTGTTTTTGTGCACGTTTCTCGATGCGCATTCATGTCCTCTAACTGTACTACGTATTTTCATGATCGCTTTTGTAATCAAATTTTGACCATGTTCGAGTCAGAATTTGGAATTTTGCCGTTAGGCGGGAATTGTAGCCAGCTAAAATAGCTTTCTAATGCCGCAGGAACACGTTGATTTGGAGTCCGAATGAGAAAGTTCTGCTCGACTTCGTGGAAACTACCAAAGATGTTGAGGGATTCTCTCTTCTAATTTTAATTTATTTTCCTAATTGCAACTCATTTTTTACAATTTGATCATTTTTGCTTCCTGGACACCTCATTTTCGATTTGTACCAATAAGATACCACATCCACCAATTAAAACAGTAATATGAATTAATCCAAAAAAAAATCCACATAAACCAAACGTAAGGTTTTTTCTATTCTCCACTGTATATCTTTTTTATCTAGTGTTTTTGCTGTTGTTTGTTGATGCGTAATAAAGTCCTAGTATTGTAGTTCGTGTTTTTAAGAATGTTGTTGCGAATGCACATTTGCGCATATTTTTTTTCATGTACGTTTGTGCATGTCTATTTGAGCGAGTGTGTTTGTGCATGTTTGTGATTTGTATTAATTTCCTAGGATTGTAGTTTGTGTTTCACAATCTTTTTTGCAAATGCACTTTTGCGTGAGTACTTTTGTGCATGCTTTTGTAGTCTTACTTATGTGTGTATTTTTTTTATCTAGTGTTTTTGCTATTGTTTGTTGATCCGTATTAAAGTCCTAGTATTGTAGTTAATGTTTTTAAGAACGTTGTTGCAAAGGCACTTTTGTGCATGTTTTTTTACATGTACGTTTGAGAATGTCCATTTGAGCGAATGTGCTTGTGCATGTTTATTGATTTGTATTAATGTCCTAGGATTCTAGTTTTAGTTTTCATGATCCTTTTTGCGAATGCATTTTTGCGTGAGTACTTTTGTGCATGCTTTTGTACTTTTACTTATGTGCGTATCTTTTCTAGCGAGTGTTTTTGTCCACGTTTCTTGATGCGCATTCATTTCCTCGAACTATAGGACGTATTTTCATGATCGCTTGTGGAATCCAAATTTGACCATGTTCGAGTCCGAATTTGGAAATCTGCCGTTAGACAGGAATTGTAGCCAGTGAAATAGCTTTCTAATGCCGCCAGAACTAGTTGATTTGGACCCCGGATGACGAAGTTATGCTCCACTTCGTGGACACTACCAAAGATGTTGAGGGATTCTCTCTTCTAATTTAAATTTATTTTCTTAATTGCAACTTTTTTCTTTCTATTGGATCATTTTTGCTTAATTTTTGATTTGTACCTATAAGATACCAAATCCACCAATTAAAACAGAAATATAAATTAATCCGAAAAAAGTCCACGTAAACGTAAACGTAGAGTGTTATTACTACACTCCACTATATCTTTTTTATCTAGTGTTTTTGCTATTTTTGTTGATGCGTATTAAAGTCCTAGTATTGTAGTTCGTGTTTTTAGGAACGTTGTTGCGACTGCACTTTTGCGCATGTTTTTTACATGTACGTTTGTGCATGTCCATTTGAGCGAGTGTGTTTGTGCATGTTTGTTGATTTATATTAATGTGCTAGAATTGTAGTTTGTTTTTTCATGATCCTTTTTGCGAATGCACATTCGCGTGAGATCTTTTGTGCATTCTTTTGTACTATTACTTATGTGCGTATGTTTTCTAGCGAGTGTTTAGTGCATGTTTCTTGATTCATTCATGTCCTTGAACTGCAGTACGTATTTTCATGATCGCTTTGGGAATCCAATTTGGACTAAGTTTGAGTCCGAATATGGAAATTTGACGTTAGATAGGAATTGTAGCCAGCTGAAATAACTTTCTAATGCTGCCGGAACCAGTTGATTTGGTGTCCGGATGAGAGAGTTATGCTCGACTTCGTGGACACTAGAAAAGATGTTGAGGGATCCTCTCTTCTAATTTTAATTTATTTTCCTAATTGCAACTCTTTTCTTACTCTTTGATCATTTTTGCTTCCTAGACACCTAATTTTCGATTTGTACCTATAAGATACCAAATCCACCAATTAGAACAGAAATATAAATTAATCCGAAAAAAATCCACGTAAACGTAAACGTATAGTTTTATTTCTACACTCCACTGTATCTTTTTTATCTAGTGTTTCTGATGTTGTTTGTTATTGCGTATTAAAGTCCTGGTATTGTAGTTCATGTTTTTAAGAACGTTGTTGCGAATGCACTTTTAGGCATGTTTTTTACTTGTACGTTTGAGCATGTGCATTTGAGCGAGTGTGGTTGTGCATGTTTGTTGATTTGTATTAATGTCCTAGGATTGTAGTTTGTGTTTTCATGATCCTTTTTGCGAATGCACTTTTGCATGAGTACTTTTGTGCATGCTTTTGTACTCTTACTTATGTGCGTATGTTTTCTAGCGAGTATTTTTGTGCACGTTTCTTGATTGACATTCATGTCCTCGAACTGTAGTACGAATTTTCATGATCGCTTTGGCAATCCAATTTTGACCATGTTCGAGTCCGAATTAGACAGGAATTGTTGCCAACTCAAATAGCTTTCTAATTACGCCAGAACCAGTTAATTTGGAGTCCGTATGAGAAACTTATGCTCGACTTCGTGGACACTGCCAAAGATGTTAAGGGATTCTCTCTTCTAATTTTAATTTATTTTCCTACTTGCAACTCTTTTCTTACTCTTTGATCATTTTTTCTTCCATGACACCTAATTTTCGATTTGTACTGATAAGATACCAAATCCACCAATTACAACAGAAATATCAATTAATCCGAAAAAATCAACGTAAACGTAAACGTAGAGTTTCATTTCTACACTCCACTGTATCTTTTTTATCTAGAGTTTTTGCTTTTCTTTGTTGATGCGTATTAAAATCCTAGTATTGTAGTTCGTGTTTTTAAGAACGTTGTTTCGAATGCGCTTTTGTTCATGTTTTTTTACTTGTACGTTTGTGCATGTCCATTTGAGCGAGTGTGTTTGTGCTTGTTTGTTGATTTGTATTAATGTCCTAGGATTGTAGTTTGTGTTTTCATGATCCTTTTTGCGAATGCACTTTCGCGTGAGTACTTTTTTGCATGCTTTTGTACTTTTACTTATATTCGTATCTTTTCTAGCGACTGTTTTGTGCACATTTCTTGAAGCGCATTCATGTCCTCGAATTGTAGTACGTATTTTCATGATTGCTTTTGGCATCCAATTTTGACCATATTCGATTCCGAATTGGGAAACTTGCCGTTGAACAAAAATTGTAGGCAGATAAAATAGCTTTCTAATGCCGCCGAAACCAGTTGATTTGGAGTCCGGATGAGAAAGTGATGGTCGACTTGGTCGACACTACCAAAGATGTTGAGGAATTCTCTCTTCTAATTTGAATTTATTTTCCTAATTGCAACTCTTTTGTTATTCTTTGATCATTTTTGCTTCCTGGACACCTAATTTTCGATTTGTTCCTATCAGATACCAAATCCACCAATTAAATGAGAAGTATAAATTAATCCAAAAACAAAATCCACGTGAACGTAAATGTAGAGTTTTATTTCTACACTCCACTGTATCTTTTTTATGTAGTGTTTTTGTGGTTGTTTATTATTGCGAATTAAAGACCTAGCATTGTAGTTCGTTCTTTTAAGAACGTTGTTGCGAATGCACTTTTCCACATGTTTTTTTACATGTACGTTTCTTCATGTCCGTTTGAGCGAGTATGTTTGTGCATGTTTCTTGATTTGTATTAATGTCCTAGGATTGTAGTTTGTCTTTTCATTATCATTTTTGCGAATGCACTTTTGGGTGAGTACTTTTGTGCATGCTTTTGTACTCTTACTTATGTGCGTATCTTTTCTAGCTAGTGTTATTTTGCCCGTTTCTTGCTGCGCATTCATGTCCTCGAACTGTAGTACGTATTTTCATGATCGCTTTTGGAATCCAATTTTGACCATGTTCGAGTCCGAATTTGGAAATTTGCTGTTAGACAGGAATTGTAGGCAGCTGAAATAACTTTATGATGCCGCTGGAACCAGTTGATTTAGAGTCCGGATGAGAAAGTTATGCTCGACTTTATGGACACTACCAAAGATGTTGATGGATTATCTCTTCTAATTTGATATTAGTTTCCTAATTACAACTCTTTTCTTACTCTAATATCGTTTTTGCTTCCTGGACACCTAATTTTTGATTTGTACCTCTAAGATACCAAATCCACCAAGTAAAACAGAAATATAAATTAATCCAAAAAAAATTCCACGTAAACGTTAACGTAGAGTTTATTTCTACACTCCACTGTATGTTTTTTGTCTTTTGTTTTAGCTGTTGTTTGTTGATGCGTATTAAAGTCCTATTATGGTGGTTTGTGTGTTTAAGAACGTTGTTGCGAATGCACTTTTGCGCATGTTTTTGTACATGTACGTTTGTGCATGTCCATTTGAGCGAGTGTGTTTGTGCATGTTTGTTGATTTCTATTAATGTCCTAGGATTGTAGTTTGTGTTTTCATGATCCTTCTTGCAAATGCACTATTGTGTGATTACTTTTGTGCATGCTTTTGTACACTTACTTATGTGCTTATCTTTTCTAGCGAGTGTTTTGTGCACGTTTCTTGATCCGCATTCAAGTCCACGAACCGTAGTATGTATTTTCATGATCGCTTTTCGAATCAAATTTTGGCCCTGTTCGAGTCCAAATTTGCAAATTTGTTGTTAGACTGGAATTGTATCCAGCTGAAATAGTTTTCTGATGCCGCCGGAACCTGTTGATTTTGAGTTCGGATGAGAAAGTTATGCTCGACTTCGTGGACAGTACCAAAGATGTTTAGGTATTCTCTCTTCTAATTTGATTTTATTTTCCTAATTGCATCTATTTTCTTACTCTTCGATCCTTTTTGCTTCCTGGACACCTAATTTTCGATTTATACCTATAAGACACCAAATCCACCAATTAAAACAGAAATATAAATTAATCCAAAAAAAAATCCAAGTAAACGTAAACGTAGAGTTTAATTTCTACACTCCACTGTATCTTTTTTATCTAGTGTTTTTTGCTGTTGTTTGTTGATGCGTATTAAAGTCCTAGTATTGTAATTCATGTTTTTAAGAACGTTGTTGCGAATGCACTTTTGCGCATGTTTTTTTACACGTACGTTTGTGCATGTCTATTTGAGCGAGTGTGTTTGTGCATGTTTGTTGATTTGTATTAATGTCCTAGGATTGTAGTTTGTGTTTTCATGATCCTTTTTGCGAATGCACTTTTGTGTGAGTAATTTTGTGCATGCTATTGTACTCTTACTTATGTGCGTATCTTTTCCAGGGATTGTTTTTGTGCACGTTTCTTGATGCGCATTCATGTCCTCGAACTGTAGTACGTGTTTTCATGATCGCTTTTGGAATCCAATTTTGACCTTCTTCGAGTCCGAATTTGGAAATTTGCCTTTAGACAGGAATTGTAGCTAGCCAGAAATAACTTTCTAACACTGCCAGAATTAGTTGATTTGGAGTCCGGATGAGAAAGTTATGCTCGACTTCTTGGACACTACCAAAGATGTTGAGGGATTCTCTCTTCTAATTTCAATTTATTTTCCTTGCAACTCTTTTCTTAATCTTTGATCATTTTTGCTTCTTGGACACCTAATTTTCGATTTGTACCTATAAGATACCAAATCCACCAATTAAAATAGAAATAAAAATTAATCCAAAAAAAAAAAAATCCACTTAAACGTTAACGTAGAGTTTTATTTCTGCATTCCACTGTATCTTTTTTATGTGGTGTGTTTGATGTTGTTCGTTGAAGCGTATTAGAGTCCTATTATTGTAGTTCGTGTTTTTAAGAACGTTGTTGCGAATGCAATTTTGAGCATGTTTTTTTTCATGTACGTTTCTGCATGTCCATTTGAGCGAGTGTGTTTGTGCTTGTTTGTTGATTTGAATTAATGTCCTACGATTGTAGTTTTAGTTTTCATCATCCTTTTTGCGAATGCACTTTTGCGTGAGTACTTTTGTGCATGCTTTTGTACTCTTACTTATGTGCGTATCTTTTCTAGCGAGTGTTTTTTTGCACATTTCTTGCTTTGCATTCATGTCCGCGAACTGTAGTACGTATTTTCATGATCGCTTTTGGAATCCAATTTTGACCATGTTCAAGTCTGAGTTCGGAAATTCGCCATTACACAGGAAATGTAGCCAGGTGAAATAAATTTCTAATGCCGTCGGAACTAGTTAATTTGCAGTCCGGATGAGAATGTTATGCTCGACTTCGTGGACACTACCAATGATGTTGATGGATTCTCACTTCTAATTTGATTTTATTTTCCTAATTGCAACTCTTTTCTTACCATTTGATCATTTTTGCTTCCTGGACACCTAATTTTCGATTTGTACCTATAAGATACCAAATCCACCAATTACAGTTGAAATATTAATTAATCAAAAAAAAAAAAATCCACGTAAACGTAAACGTAGAGTTTTATTTCTACATTCCACTGAATCTTTTTATGTTGTGTTTTTGCTGTTGTTTGTTGATGCGTATTAAAGTCCTATTATTGTTGTTCGTGTTTTTAAGAACGTTGTTGCGAATGCACTTTTGCGCATGTTTTTTTACATGTACATTCGTGCATGTCCATTTGAGCGTGTGTGTTTGTGCATGTTTGTTGATTTGTATTAATGTCCTACGACTTTAGTTTTTGTTTTCATGATCCTTTTTGAGAATGCACTTTTGCGTGAGTACTTTTGTGCACGCTTTTGTACTCTTAGTTATGTGCCTATCTTTTCTAGCGAGTGTTTTTCTGCATGTTTCTTGATGCGCATTCATGTCCTCGAACTGTAGTACGTATTTTCATGATCGCTTTTGGAATCCAATTTTGATCATGTTCAAGTCCGAATTTGGAAATTCCCCTTGGAAAGGAAATGTCTCCACCTAAAATAGCATTCTTATGCCGCCGAGACCAGTTCATTTGGAGTCCGGATGAGAATGTTATGCTCGACTTCGTGGACACTACCAAAGATGTTGATGGATTCTCTCTTCTAATTTGATTTTATTTTCCTAATTGCAACTCTTTTCTTGCTCTTTGATCATTTTTGTTTCCTTGACACCTACTTTTCGATTTGTACCTATCAAATACCAAATCTAGGAATTAAAACAGAAATATAAATTTATCCAAAAATAAAATCCACGTAAACGTACCTCTGTAGTGTTTTTGTTCTTGTTTGTTGATGCGTATCAAAGTCCCAGTATTGTAGTTCGTGTTTTAAAGAACGTTGTTGCAAATGCACTTTTGCACATGTTTTTTTACATGTACGTTTGTGCATGTCCATTTGAGCGAGTGTGTTTGTGTATGTTTGTTGATATTTATTAATGTCCTAGGATTGTAGTTTTTGTTTTCATGATCCTTTTTGCGAATACACTTTTGCGTGAGTACTTTTGTGCATGCTTTTGTACTCATACTTATGTGCGCATCTTTTCTAGCGAGTGTTTTTGTGCATGTTTCTTGATGCGCATTCATGTCCTCGAACTGTAGTGCGTATTTTAATGATCGCTTTTGGAATCCAATTTTGACTGTGTTCAAGTCCGAATTTGGAAATTCGCCGTTACACAAGAAATGTAGCCAGCTGAAATAGCTTTCTAATGCCGCCAGAACCATTTGATTTGGAGGCCGGATGAGAATGTTATGCTCGACACCGTGGACACTACCAAACATGTTGATGGATTCTCTCTTCTAATTTGATTTTATTTTCCTAATTGCAACTCTTTTCTTACTCTTTGATCATTTTTGCTTCCTCGACACCTAGTTTTCGATTTGTACATATAAGATACAAAACCCACGAATTAAAATAAAAGTATAAATTAATCGGAAAAAAAAAATCCACGTAAATGTAAACGTAGAGCTTTATTTCTACACTCCATTGTACCTTTTTTATGTTGTGTGTTTGCTGTTATTTGTTGATGCGTATTAAAGTCCTATTATTGTAGTTCGTGTTTTTAAGAACGTTGTTGCGAATGCACTTTTGCGCATGTTTTTTTACATGTACGATTGTGCACGTCCATTTGAGCGAGTGTGTCTATGCATGTTTGTTGATTTCTATTAATGTCCTACGATTGTAGTTTTTGTTTTCATCATCCTTTTTGCGAATGCACTTTTGCGTGAGTACTTTTGTGCATGCTTTTGTACTCCTACTTATGTGCGTATCTTATCTAGTGAGTGTTTTTGTGCACTTTTCTTGATGCGCATTCATGTCCTCGAACTGTAGTACGTATTTTCATGATCGCTTTTGGAATCCAATTTTGACCGTTTTCAAGTCCGAATTTGGAAATTCCTAGTTAGACAAGAAATGTAGCCAGCTGAAATAGCTTTCTAATGCCACCGTAACCAATTGATTTGGAGTCCGGATGAGAATGTTATGCTCGACTTCGTGGACACTACCAAAGATGTTGATGGATTCTCTCTTCTAATTTGATTTTATTTTCCTAATTTCAACTCTTTTCTTACTCTTTGATCATTTTTGCTTCCTGGACACCTAACATTCGATTCGTGCATATAAGATACCAAATCCACCAATTAAAATAGAGGTGTAAATTAATCCAAGAAAACAATCTACGTAATAGTAAACGTAGAGTTTTATTTCTACACTCCACTGTATCTTTATTATGTAGTGTGTTTGCTGTTGTTTGTTGATGCAAATTACAGTCTTATTATTGTAGTTCGTGTTTTTAAGAACGTTGTTGCGAATGCACTTTTGTGCATGTTTTTTTACATGTACGTTTGTGCATGTCCATTTGAGCGAGTGTGTTTGTGCATGTTTGTTGATTTGTATGAGTGTCCTAGGATTGTAGTTTGTGTTTTCATGATCCTTTTTGCGAATGAACTTTTGCGTGAGTACTTTTGTGCATGCTTTTTTACTCTTACTTATGTGCGTATCTTTTCTAGCGAGTGTTTTTGTACACATTTCTTGATACGCATTCATATCCTCGAACTGTGGTACGTATTTTCATGATCGCTTTTGGAATCCAATTTTGACCATTTTCGAGTCCTATTTTGGAAATTTGCCGTAAGACAAAAATTGTAGCCAGCTGAACTTGCTTTCTAATGCCGCCGCAACCAGTTGATTTGGAGTCCGGATGAGATAGTTATGCCGACTTCGTGGACACTACCAAAGATGTTGATGGATTCTCTCTTCTAATTTGATTTTATTTTCCTAATTGCAACTCTTTTCTTACTCTTTGATCATTTTTGTTTCCTTGACACATAATTTTCGATTTGTACCTATGAAATACCAAATCCAGCAATTAAAACAGAAATATAAGTTGATCCAAAAATAAAATCCACGTAAACGTAAACGTAGAGTTTTATTTCTACACTCCACTGTATCTTTTTTCCGTAGTGTTTTTGCTGTTGTTTGTTGATGCGTATTAAAGTCCTAGTATTGTAGTTCATGTTTTTAAGAACGTTGTTGCGAATACACTTTTCCGCATACTTTTTTACATGTACGTTTGTGCATGTTCATTTGAGCGAGTGTGTTTGTGCATGTTTGTTGATTTGAATTAATGTCCTATGATTGTAGTTTGTGTTTTCATGATCCTTTTTGCGAATGCACTTTTGTATGAGCACTTTTGTGATGCGTATTAAAGTCCTATTATTGTAGTTCGTGTTTTTAAAAACGTTGTTGCGAATGCCCTTTTGCGCATGTTTTTTTACATGTACGTTTGTGCATGTCCATTTGAGCGAGTGTGTCTGTGCATTTTTGGTTATTTGTATTAATTTCCTACGATTGTAGTTTTTGTTTTCATGATCCCTTTTGGGAATGCACTTTTGCGTGAGTACTTTTGTGCAAGCTTTTGTACTCCTACTTATGTGCGTATCTTTTCTAGCGAGTGTTTTTGTGCACGTTTCTTGATGCGCAATCATGTCCTCGAACTGTAGTACGTATATTCATGATCGCTTTCGGAATCCAATTTTGACCGTGTTCAAGTCCGAATTTGGAAATTCGCCGTTAGACAAGAAATGTAGCCAGCTGAAATAGCTTTCTAATGCCGCCGGAACCAGTTGATTGGGAGTCCAGATGAGAATGTTATGCTCGACTTCGTGGACACTACCAAAGATGTTGATGGATTCTCTCTTCTAATTTGATTTTATTTTCCTAATTTCAACTCTTTTCTTACTCTTTGATCATTTTTGCTTCCTGGACACCTAATATTCGATTTGTACATATAAGATACCAAATCCACCAATTAAAATAAAGGTGTAAATTAATCCAAAAAAAAATCCACGTAAACGTAAACGTAGAGTTTTATTTCTACACTCCACTGTATCTTTTTTATGTAGTGTGTTTGCTGTTGTTTGTTGATGCAAATTACAGTCTTATTATTGTAGTTCGTGTTTTTAAGAACGTTGTTGCGAATGCACTTTTGCGCATGTTTTTTTACATGTACGTTTGTGCATGTCCATTTGAGCGAGTGTGTTTGTGCATGTTTGTAGATTTGTATAAGTGTCCTAGGATTGTAGTTTGTGTTTTCGTGATCCTTTTTATAAATGAACTTTTGCGTGAGTACTTTTGTGCATGCTTTTTTACTCTTACTTATGTGCGTATCTTTTCTAGCGAGTGTTTTTGTACACATTTCTTGATACGCATTCATATCCTCGAACTGTGGTATGTATTTTCATGATCGCTTTTGGAATCCAATTTTGACCATTTTCGAGTCCTATTTTGGAAATTTGCCGTAAGACAAAAATTGTAGCCAGCAGAACTTGCTTTCTAATGCCGCCGCAACCAGTTGATTTGGAGTCCGGATGAGATAGTTATGCCGACTTCGTGGACTCTACCAAAGATGTTGATGGATTCTCTCTTCTAATTTGATTTTATTTTCCTAATTGCAAATCTTTTCTTACTCTTTGATCATTTTTGCTTCCTGGACACCTAATATTCGATTCGAACATATAAGATACCAAATCCACCAATTAAAATAGAGGTGTAAATTAATCCAAAAAAAAAAAATCCACGTAAACGTAAACGTAGAGTTTTATTTCTACACTCCACTGTATCTTTTTTATGTAGTATGTTTGCTGTTGTTTGTTGATGCAAATTACAGTCTTATTATTTTAGTTCGTGTTTTTAAGAACGTTGTTGCGAATGCACTTTTCCGCATGTTTTTTTACATGTACGTTTGTGCATGTCCATTTGAGCGAGTGTGTTTGTGCATGTTTGTTGATTTGTATAAGTGTCCTAGGATTGTAGTTTGTGTTTTCATGATCCTTTTTGCAAATGAACTTTTGCGTGAGTACTTTTGTGCATGCTTTTTTACTCTTACTTATGTGCGTATCTTTTCTAGCGAGTGTTTTTGTACACATTTCTTGATACGCATTCATATCCTCGAACTGTGGTACGTATTTTCATGATCGCTTTTGGAATCCAATTTTGACCATTTTCGAGTCCTATTTTGGAAATTTGCCGTTAGACAGAAATTGTAGCCAGCTGAACTTGCTTTCTAATGCCGCCGCAACCAGTTGATTTGGAGTCCGGATGAGATAGTTATGCCGACTTCGTGGACACTACCAAAGATGTTGATGGATTCTCTCTTCTAATTTGATTTTATTTTCCTAATTGCAACTCTTTGATCATTTTTGTTTCCTTGACACTTAATTTTCGATTCGTACCTATGAAATACCAAATCCAGCAATTAAAACAGAAATATAAGTTGATCCAAAAATAAAATCCTCGTAAACGTAAACGTAGAGTTTTATTTCTACACTCCACTGAATCTTTTTTCCGTAGTGTTTTTGCTGTTGTTTGTTGATGCGTATTAAAGTCCTAGTATTGTAGTTCATGTTTTTAAGAACGTTGTTGCGAATGCACTTTTGCGCATATTTTTTTACATGTACGTTTGTGCATGTTCATTTGAGCGACTGTGTTTGTGCATGTTTGTTGATTTGAATTAATGTCGTATTATTGTAGTTTGTGTTTTCATGATCCTTTTTGCGAATGCACTTTTGTATGAGTACTTTTGTGATGCGTATTAAAGTCCTATTATTGTAGTTCGTGTTTTTAAGAACGTTGTTGCGAATGCCCTTTTGCGCATGTTTTTTTACATGTACGTTTGTGCATGTCCATTTGAGCGAGTGTGTTTGTGCATTTTTGGTTATTTGTATTAATGTCCTACGATTGTAGTTTTTGTTTTCATGATCCCTTTTGGGAATGCACTTTTGCGTGAGTACTTTTGTGCAAGCTTTTGTACTTCAACTTATGTGCGTATCTTTTCTAGCGAGTGTTTTTGTGGACGTTTCTTGATGCGCATTCATGTCCTCGAACTGTAGTACGTATTTTCATGATCGCTTTTGGAATCCAATTTTGACCGTGTTCAAGTCCGAATTTGGAAATTCGCCGTTAGACAAGAAATGTAGCCAGCTGAAATAGCTTTCTAATGTCGCCGGAACCAGTTGATTTGGAGTCCGGATGAGAATGTTATGCTCGACTTCGTGGACACTACCAAAGATGTTGATGGATTCTCTCTTCTAATTTGATTTTATTTTCCTAATTGCAACTCTTTTCTTACTCTTTGATCAGTTTTGCTTCCTGGACACCTAATATTCGATTCGTACCTATAAGACACCAAATCCACCAATTAAAATAGAGGTGTAAATTAATCCAAAAAAAAAATCCACGTAAACGTAAACGTAGAGTTTTATTTCTACACTCCAATGTATCTTTTTTATGTAGTGTGTTTGCTGTTGTTTGTTGATGCGTATTACAGTCTTATTATTGTAGTTCGTGTTTTTAAGAACGTTGTTGCGAATGCACTTTTGCGCATGTTTCTTTACATGTACGTTTGTGCATGTCCATTTGAGCGAGTGTGTTTGTGCATGTTTGTTGATTTGTATCAATGTCCTACGATTGTAGTTTTTGTTTTCATGATCCTTTTTCCGAATGCAGTTTTGCGTGAGTACTTTTGTGCATGCTTTTGTACTCTTACATATGTGCGTATCTTTCCAGCGAGTGTTTTTGTGCACGTTTCTTGATGCGCATTCATGTCCTCGAATTGTAGTACGTATTTTCATGATCGCTTTTGGAATCCAATTTTGACCATGTTGAAGTCTGAATTTGGAAATTCCACGTTACACAAGAAATGTTGCCAGTTAAAATTGCTTTCTAATGCCGCCGGAACCAGTTGATTTCGAGTCCGGAAGAGAAAGTTAGGCTCGACTTCGTGGACACTACCAAAGATGTTGATGGATTCTCTCTTCTAGTTTGATTTTATTTTCTTAATTGCAACTCTTTTCTTACTCCTTGATCATTTTTGCTTCCTGGACACTTAATTTTCGATTTGTACCTATAAGATACCAAATCCACAAATTAAAATAGAAGTACAAATTAATAATAAAAAAAATCCATGTAAACGTAATCGTAGAGTTCTGTTTTTACACTCCACTGTATCTTTTTTATGTAGTGTGTTTGTTGTTGTTTGTTGATGCGTATTAAAGTCCTATTATTGTAGTTCGTGTTTTTAAGAACGCTGTGGCGAATGCACTTTTGCGCATGTTTTTTTACATGTACGTTTGCGCATGTCCATTTGAGCGAGTGTGTTTGTGCATGTTTGTTGATTTGTATCAATGTCCTACGATTGTAGTTTTTGTTTTCATGATCCTTTTTGCGAATGCACTTTTGCGTGAGTACTTTTGTGCATGCTTTTGTACTCTTACTTGTGTGCCTATCTTTTATAGCGAGTGTTTTTGTGCACGTTTCTTGATGCGCATTCATCTCCTCGAACTGTAGTACATATTTTCATGATCGCTTTTGGAATCCAATTTTGACCATGTTCAAGTCCGAAAATTGAAATTCCCCGTTAGACAGGAAATGTAGCCAGCTAAAATAGCTTTCTAATGCCGCCGGAACTATTTGATTTGGAGTCCGGATGAGAATATTATGCTCGACTTCGTGCACACTACCAAAGATATTGATGGATTCTCTCTTCTAGTTTGATTTTATTTTCCTAATTGCAACTCTTTTCTTACTCTTTGATCATTTTTTCTTCCTAGACACCTCATTTTCGACTTGTACATATAAGATACCAAATCCACCAATTAAAATAGAAGTATAAATTAATCCAAAAAAAAAAATCCATGTAAACGTAAACGTAGAGTTTTATTTCTACACTCCACTGTATCTTTTTTATGTAGTGTTTTTGTTGTTGTTCGTTGATGCGTATTTAAGTCCTAGTTTTGTAATTCGTGTTTTTAAATACGTTGTTGCGAATGCACTTTTGCGTATGTTTTTCTACATGTACTTTGGTGATTTTCTATTTAAGCAAGTGTGTTTGTTCATGTTTGTTTATTTGTATTGATGTTCTAGGATTGTAGTTTGTGTTTTTATGATCCTTTTTGCGAATGCACTTTAACATGTGTACTTTTGTGCATGCTTTTGTACTCTTACTTATGTGCGTATCTTTTCTGGAGAGTGTTCTTGTACACGTTCATTGATGCGCATTCATATCCTCGAACTGTGGTACGTATTTTCATGATCGCTTTTGGAATCCAATTTTGACCATGTTCGAGTCCGAATTTGGAAATTTGCCGTTACACAGCAATTGTAGCCAGCTGAAATAGCTTTCTTAAGCGGCCTGAACCAGTTGATTTGGACCGGATGAGAAAGTATGCCGACCTCGTGGACACTACCAAAGATGTTGATGGATTCTCTCTTCTAATTTGATTTTATTTTCCTAATTCCAACTTTTTTCTTACCCTTTGATCATTTTCGTGTCCTTGAAACCTAGTTTTCGATTTGTACCTATCAAATACCAAATCCAGCTATTAAAACAGAAATATAAATTTATCCAAAAACAAAATCCACGTAAACATAGACGTAGAGTTTTATTTCTACACTCCACTGTATCTTTTTTTTTGTAGTGTTTTTGCTGTTGTTTGTTGATGCGTATTAAAGTCCTATTATTGTAGTTCGTGTTTTTAAGAACGTTGTTACGAATGCACTTTTACGCATGTTTTTTTACATGTACGTTCGTGCATGTCCATTTGAGCGAGTGTGTTTGTGCATGTTGGTTGATTTGTATTAATGTCCTACGATTTTAGTTTTTGTTTTCATGATCCTTTTTGCAAATGCACTTTTGCGTGAGGACTTTTGCACATGCTTGTGTACTCTTACTTATGTGCGTATCTTTTATAGCGAGTATTTTTGTGCACGTTTCTTGATGCGCATTCATGTCCTCGAACTGTAGTACGTATTTTCATGATCGCTTTTGGAATCCAATTTCGACCATGTTCGAGTCCGAATATGGAAATTTGCCGTTAGACAGGACTTATATCTAGCTGAAATAGCTTTCTAATGCCACTGGAACCAGCTGATTTGGAGTCCGGATGAGAAAGTTATGCTCGACTTCTTGGACACTTCCAAATATGTTGAGGAATTCTCTCTTATAATTTGAATTTATTTTCCTAAGTGCAACTCTTTTCTTACTCTTTGATCATTTTTGCTTCATGGACACCTAATTATCGATTTGTACCTATAAAATACAAGATCCACCAATTAAAACAGAAATATAAATTAATCCAAAAAAAATCCACGTAAACATAATCGTAGAGTGTTATTTCTACACTATATCTTTTTTACCTTGTGTTTTTGCTGTTGTTTGTTGATGCGTATTAAAGTCCTAGTATTGTAGTTCATGTTTTTAAGAACGTTGTTGCAAATGCACTTTCGTGCATGTTTTTTTACATGTACGTTTGTGCCTGTCCATTTGAGCGAGTGTGTTTGTGCATGTTTTGTTGATGGAGGTCCAACCAACAGTGTCCCAACCGTACCAGTAACGAGGAGCCCAGCTAAGCAATTCAAGGAGAAGCTTGTTGCATTGATCCAAAATGTCTTAACTAAGAAAGCTTCATTCAATGGTGATAAACAAGGCTGGATTATGCATATTCAAGTGGCGGAGTCATCGGACAAGTGTGGGAACCATCCGGGCTAAAGATCATTCCAAGTTGAGCAAATTAGAGCAAGCAGGATGAAGACCAAAGCCCACCCTACCTCAAATTCGTGGGTACATCTCTAATAAGCTCATATTAGTGTGTTTTATGGGCCTATTCCACGCTTAGATGATATGTTAGAGGAATTGCATGGTGCTTGTGTGTTTTCAAATATTGATTTGAAAAGTGGGTATCATCAAATAAGAATGAGAGAGGGTGATGAATGGAAAACGGCTTTCAAAACAAAGTATGGTTTATATGAGTGGTTAGTTATGCCGTTTGGGTTAACTAATGCCCCTAGTACTTTCTTGCGATTAATGAACCATGTTTTGCGATCTTTCATTGGTTAATTTGTTGTAGTTTACTTTGATGACATTCTCATCAATAGCAAAAATCTGGATGATCATGTTGTGCATTTGAAATCCGTTTTACATGCGCTTAGGGAAGAGAAGTTGTATGCTAATTTGCAGAAATGTACATTTTGCACGGATAAGCTTGTCTTTCTTGGTTTTGTTGTGAATTCACAAGGTATTCAGGTTGATGAAGAAAAGGTTCGAGCTATCCCAGAATGGCCAAGTCCGACGAGTGTAACGAATGTTCGAAGTTTTCATGGCCTTGGTGGTTACTATAGGAGGTTCGTGAAGGATTTTAGCACTATTGCAGCACCAATGACCGAGGTGATAAAGAAGAACGTGGTGTTCAAGTGGGGGGAAGAGCAAGAGAAAGCGGTTCAATTAATTAAGGAGAAGTTAACCAAAGCTCCTTTACTTGCTCAACGGAATTTCGCGAAAACATTCGTGATTGAGTACGATGCTTCCGGAGTAGGCATATGCGCTGTTTTGATGCAAGAGGGACGACCGATTGCTATTTTTGTGAGAAGTTGAGTGGGGCAGCCTTAAACTACCCGACTTATGATAAGGAGTTGTATGCCTTGGTTCGAGTTTTAGAGACATGGCAGCAGTATCTTTGGCCTAAGGAGTTTGTTATTCACACGGATCATGAATCGTTGAACCACTTGAAGGGACAACACAAGCTGAACAAGAGGCATGCTCGATGGCTGAAATTCATTGAGACATTTCCTTATGTCATCAAATACAAGCAAGGTAAAGAGAACATTGTAGCTCATGCATTGTCTCGAAGGTACACCTTAATCTCTACACTTAATGTTAAATTACTTGGTTTTGAACGAATTAAGGAGTTGTACATTCAAGATGCTAATTTTGGTACTGTTTATCAAGCATGTGAAAAAAGTGCATTTGATAAGTTCTATAGCCATGAGGGATTCTTGTTTAGGGAAGATAAATTTTGCATTCCTATGTATTCTATACGTGACTTACTTGTGCTTGAATCGCATGGGGGGGGGTCTTATGTATGTGTCATTTTGGTTTCGAAAAGACATTACACATGCTGAAATAACACTTTTATTCACTACTAGAAAACCACATTTTAATGACGGCTTAATGACGCATTTTAATGACAGCTTTTAAAATTGGTCGCAATAAGTACTTTATTGAGACGCTTTTGTGTAGAAGCGCTTCACTAGGTTTGTATAGCTATTTTTCCATTTTATTTTTATTTTTATTTTTATAAATGCATTTTGTG
Organism: Erythranthe guttata; assembly: GCF_000504015.1. The sequence continues at coordinate 234,055 of NW_012193303.1, read as the reverse complement.
GCGCTTTTTAGGCGAGCATCGTAACATATTGATTGTATTAAGACGCTATTTATAAGCCGTCACAATAACCTATTACCACGGCCACCTATGTGACGCTTTGGTTAGGCGTCACAATAGCCGCTTGTTGTGACGATTTGGGGCGTCCAAATAACCCATTATTTTAGTAGTGATTGGCCACACATGAAGAGAGATGTTGAGAGAATTTGTGGTAGGTGTTTGCATGTCGTCAAGCTAAGTCTCGAGTACAGCCCCATGGTTTAGACACACCATTGCCTATTCCCAAAGAGCCGTGGGTTGATATTTCTATGGATTTTGTGTTAGGTTTGCCTAGATCAAAACATGGTAGGGATTCGATCTTTGTTGTCGTTGATAGATTTTCTAAAATGGTATATTGTATACCATGCCACAAAACTGATGATGTGTTGCATGTTGCTGATTTGTTCTTTAAAGAAGTTGTTAGATTGCATGGCATGCCTAGGACAATTGTTTCTGATCGTGATGCTAAGTTCTTGAGTTACTTTTGGAAGACCTTGTGGTCTAAGCTAGGAAAGAAATTATTATTTTCTACTACTTGTTACCCACATACCGATGGTCAAACTGAAGTAGTAACTAGGACCTTGTCTGCCTTGTTGAGGGCTATTATCAAGAAAAACATTAAAACATGGGAAGAGTGTTTACCACATGTTGAGTTTGCATATAATCGAGTTGTTCATTATGCTACTAAGTTTTCACCGTTTGAAATTGTTTATGGTTTTAATCCTTTAACTCCAATGGACTTAACTCCACTACTTTTATCTGAGCGTGTTAACTTGGATGGAAAGAAAAAGGCTGAACTTGTGAAGCAGACTCATGAAAAAGCAAGGCTCAATATGGAGAGGAGAACATAACAATATGCAAAGCAAGCGAACAAGGGACATCGCAAGTTGGTTTTTGAACCTGGAGATTGAGTTTGGCTGCACATGAGAAAAGAACGATTTCCAGTACAAAGGCATTCTAAGTTGCTGCCGAGAGGAGATGGTTCTTTTCAAGTTCTCGAGCGAGTGAATGATAATGCGTATAAGCTGGACTTGCCAGGTGACTATAATGTTAGTACCACCTTCAATGTTGCAGATTTGAGTTATTTTGATGTCGGTGATGATTTGAGGACAAATCCTTTTCAAGAGGAGGGGAATGATGGAGGTCCAACCTACAGTTTGCAAGATGATCATATCCAAGTCCCAACCGGACCACTAACGAGGAGCCGAGCTAAGCAATTCAAGGAGAAGCTTGCTGCATTGATCCAAAATGTCTTAACTAAGAACGCTTCATTCAATGGTGATAAACAAGGCTAGATTATGCATATTCAAGTGGCGGAGTCACCGGACAAGTGTGGGAACCATCCGGGCTCAAGATCAGTCCAAGTTGAGCAAATAATAGCAAGAAGGATGAAGACCAAAGCCCACCCCACCTTAAATTCGTGGGTTTATCTCTAATCTGCCCATATTAGTGTGTTTATGGGCCTATTCTATTAAGGCCCTCTTTAATTTCGTGGCTCACTTGTTTAAAGACTTTACTAAGTAGATTTAGGGTTTTATTTTCCTTTCTTGAGACTATGTTTTGGGGGATATATATATGCCTTCTTATTCATTGTGAAAGACATCTTTTTTGATCATTAATTAAATTGTGAGATTATTCTCTCTAGTTCTTTAAGAACTCTTCGAACATATCGGAGGATTCCGTACGTTCACCCGACTTATCAATCAATCTTCCACAATTGCTTGTGGCGTCTTGACATACCAAAGTTCATGTCTCTTAATACACAACGGGTCGCGGTTCCACCCCCTTTTGATTCCTTCATTTGGACGGTCCAGGAGTTGATAACCGAAGTATTGTTATCGGGTCTCGTCACATGGTTGGCGTGGTTCGTATCATTTTGTACCTATAAGATACCAGATCCACCAACTAAAACAGAAATGTAAATTAATCAAAAAAAAAATCCACGTAAACGTAAACGTAGAGTTTTATTTCTACACTCCACTGTATTTTTTTATCTAGTGTTTTTGCTGTTGTTTGTTGATGCGTATTAAAGTCCTAGTACTGTAGTTTGTGTTTTAAGAACGTTGTTTCGAATGCACTTTTGCGCATGTTTTATTACATGTACGTTTGTGCATGTCCATTTGAGCGACTGTGTTTGTGCATGTTTGTTGATTTGTATTAATGTCCTAGGATTGTAGTTTGTGTGTTCACGATCGTTTTTGCGAAGGCACTCTTGCGTGAGTACTTTTGTGCATGCTTTTTTACTCTTACTTATGTGCGTATCTTTTCTAGCGAGTGTTTTTGTGCACGTTTCGTGATGCGCATTTATGTCCTTGAAATGTAGTACGTATTTTCATGATCGCTTTTGGAATCCAATTTTGACCATGTCCGAGTCCGAATTGTGAATTTTGCCGTTTTGACAGGAATTGTAGCCAGCTGAAATAGGTTTCTAATACCTCCGGAACCAGTAGATTTGGAGTCCGGATGAGAAAGTTATGCTCGACTTTGTGGACAATACTAAAGATGTTGAGGGATTCTCTCTTCTAATTTCAATTTATTTTTCTCATTGCAACTCTTTTATTATTATTTGATCATTTTTGCTTCCTGGACACCTAATTTTCGTTTTGTACCTATAAGATACCAAATACACCAATTAACACAAAAATATAAATTAATCCAAAAAAAATCTACGTAAATGTAAACGTAGAGTTTTATTTATACACTCCACTTTATCTTGTTTATCTATTGCTGTTATTTGTTGATGCTTATTAAAGTCCTAGTACTGTAGTTCGTGTTTTTAAGAACATTGTCGCGAGTGCACTTTTGCGCATGTTTTTTTACATGTACGTTTGTGCATGTCCATTTGAGCGGGTGTGTTTGTGCATGTTTGTTGATTTGTATTAATGTCCTAGGATTGTAGTTGTGTTTTCATTATCCTTTTTGCAAATGCACTTTTGCGTGAGTACTTTTGTGCATGTTTTTGTGCTCTTACTTATGTGCGTATCTTTTCTACCGAGTGTTTTTGTGCACGTTTCTTGATGCGCATTCATGTCCTCGAAATGTAGTACGTATTTTCATGATCGCTTTTGGAATACAATTTTGACCATGTTCGAGTCTGACTTTGGAATTTTGTGTTGGGTTTCGGGCACGTATACGCAGCGGAAAACAAAAATTTTACGTGATTTAAACGACTTTAAAACACACAAGTACATGCCCGATAAATTAAATCAATTAATTGCGTACCTTTGCGCTTCCAGCGAAATTAAAAACAACATACATGCTAATAAATTTAACCGAATTTAAATCAATTAACATGCTCGCATTTAAACCAAATAACATGCTTGCAACGATTTAATCGATTACACATAATCACATAAAATCATACAAACATAAGCATGAAATCATAGTTTAAATATAAACCCTAAAACGAAACTAGGGTTTCGAGTATTTACCTCTTGACGCGTGAGGTAGGAGTGAACGATACGTCGTGATTACTACGGAAACCAATCCGTAGAATCGGGGCAGCAATGGAGCAGCAGCAGCGGCGGTGTGGCAGCTCACGGCGGCGCGTGTAGAGCACGCGCGGTCTTCCGGGGCGGCGCGTGGGGCAGCGTGCAGCTTCGGCTCGTGCGTTGCTCCTCGATTCTTCGATCTACGGTCTTCCTCCTCTCGGATTTCACCTCGTATACTTCGATCTACTAAATCGTGGCACTAGACACGAAATAGTTAGAATAAAACGGAAAGAATAATGAAGGAGAAAGGATACCGAACAAGGACGGCCGACGAACGGCCGTTTTCCGGCGACGGAGCGACGCCAACGGCGGAGGTGGCCGCGCGGGAGAGGGGCGAGAGAGAGAGAGGTCGGCCGCTTAGGGTTAGGGTTTTTGTTATGTGTGCTAGGGTTATAAATCATGTATTTATAGTCCCTTGCATGAAACCCTAGCGGGCTTAAGTTGGACTGGGCCCAACAGCTTAAGCTCGTTAGTTTCTTTAATCGCTCGTATCTCTCAATTCAATGATCGAAAAATTGTAACGATTACATTTTCCGAGTCATTATAATTTTCTCGTCATTACGAGTGCCATCTCTTATTTTCCAACTTTCCAAAAGTGGAAACCCTAGTTCAGTGGACTTTCTAAATTTGGAAACTTCCCGATTTAGAAAGTTCACTAACACGTTCGCTTATTCTTTTCCTTTTCTTATTCTCATTCATAATTCCAAATTATGAATGTTGGACTCAATCATATTGACTTCCAATTATGCAAAGATAAACTATTTTATCTCTGACCGTTTATTCAAAGATCTCATGTGCACGAGCAGTGTGACCCTCGATGGTTCAGGTGTAAGCTAGCCGTGGGCCCACAACTCTTTGTGGTCAAAACTCGTCCCTTAGAGTTACGATTAAGATGAAGCTCGTTTCACCTTAATCACCCAACGAATCAAGATTGGCGTCTAGCAACTACGCGTCATGATTCCCTAGATACAAATGAAGTGCCTGCAAGAACCTTCAGATATAGTTAACGTACAGTACGGTCCCTTCGATTCATATGTCCCGATCGAACTAGAGGCATTGGTTCATCGAGACCTCTTTATATGTTCAATAACGGTGCGATCGTTCTAAGTGTTGTAATCCTTACGTGCATGACTTAGAGAATCGAATTCTCTAATCATCACTTAGTCAGCTCTGGCCAGAGACTTAGAATGATTACAAACTTTCAGAACACACAGGACATCCAAGACTATTCTAGCGATCGAATCCCCGACTACAATGCACAGACCTCCCACTAGATTTCGGACTGCACGAACACTGGCCCTTGGGATGGTCCTCGGTGGAACTCAGGGACAGGTCACGATACAGCTGGTCCTCTAGTGAAGTCACGGTGATGTCTAGGTCATAAGGACTAATGGTGTACAACTATACCATAGATATCTCTACTCGATTATTGGGAACCACTTAGAGATTTCTAGGGTGAGGGAGTTCAGTGAACTCGTCAACTTACGAGCACCCACTTATGCATGCCGATATCACAATACCGTTTACTGATGAGATGCAGTACACATACACTAAGTGCTAGTCTTAATGGGAAAGGCCGATATCCTCATTAGTGGCGTAACCCTTCGACTAGGAACACGTTTAACAGTTATAATACTTGAGTAAATATCTCACGATCCTAACGATCAATTACTAGTACTTGTAATAACTGTAAGGACTATATCTATGCTTGTGACAAAGGGACACAGATATAGAATGCCAAGGTGTTTTATCATTAATACGAATAAAGGTTCGTTTATTACAATAATAAATACGAAAAACCACAGCCACATGTTGGCTTGTTGGTCACCTACTCTAACAATCTCCCACTTGACCTAAAGCCAACTACCCATAAACCGCAATCCCATCGACTCTCGATGTTTCTCATGGACCGATCTTGGTAAAGGCTTCGTGAAGGGGTCTGCAACGTTCTCTTCCGAGGTGACTCGTTCTACCTTAACTTCACCTCTATCAATGATCTCTCGGATCACGTGATACTTCCTCAGAATATGCTTCGACTTCTGATGAGATCGCGGCTCCTTAGCTTGTGCCACGGCTCCGGTGTTATCACAGTACAACGGTACTGGATCACTAGCATCAAGAATGACACCCAACTCTTGGATGAACTTCCTTATCCAAGTCCCTTCCTTTGCAGCTTCGGACGCTGCAATGTATTCCGCTTCGGTAGTGGAATCGGCCGTTGTGCTTTGCTTGGAACTCTTCCAACACACGACACCACCATTAAGCGTGAATATAAATCCAGAATTCGACTTTGAGTCGTCCACGTCCGATTGAAAACTAGAGTCAGTGAAACCCTCTAATTTCAACTCGGCACCCCCATAGACCAAAAATATATCCTTAGTCCTTCGCAAGTACTTGAGGATATCTTTCACGGCTTTCCAGTGAGCCGGGCCGGGGTTAGACTGATATCTGCTTGTGACACTCACAGCATACGCAATATCGGGTCTCGTACATAGCATGCCATACATTATGCTTCCTATGGCAGAAGCATAGGGCGTCCTTTTCATCTCCTCGATTTCACTAGGTGTTTGGGGACACATAGATTTCGAGAGACGAACCCCATGGGACATTGGCAAGAATCCCTTCTTGGATTCTTCCATGCTAAACCGTTTCATAACGGTGTCTATGTACAGGCTTTGGGATAAGCCAAGCATCTTTCTTGCTCTATCTCTATAGATGCGTATTCCTAATACATAAGATGCTTCTCCCAAATCCTTCATTGAGAAACGTGTGGACAACCATGCTTTCGTTTGCTGTAACATTCCTACGTCATTCCCAATGAGTAGAATGTCATCAACGTAAAGCACTAAAAATATCACTGCCCTCCCACTAACCTTCTTGTATACACAAGGTTCCTCCGGATTCTTCTCAAAGTCAAACTCTTTGATAGTTGAGTCGAATCTAATGTTCCAACTACGGGATGCTTGCTTCAATCCATAAATGGATCGCTGGAGCTTGCAAACCTTTTGCTCACTTCCAGAAGATATGAAGCCTTCCGGCTGCGCCATGTAAATTTCTTCCTCAATATCTCCATTAAGGAAGGCGGTCTTCACATCCATTTGCCATATCTCGTAGTCGTACCACGCAGCTATGGCCAGCAAAATCCTAATGGACTTCAGCATCGCGACTGGCGAAAAGGTTTCCTCATAGTCAACACCTTGCCTTTGAGTGTATCCTTTTGCTACCAATCTAGCTTTATAGGTCGATATCTTTCCATCCACTCCAATTTTCTTCTTATAGATCCACTTGCAGCCTATAGGAACAATTCCTTTGGGTGGATCTACCAAGGTCCATACCTTGTTGGAGTACATGGAGTCCATTTCGGATTTCATGGCAGTTAGCCAATGTCCCATGTTCGCATCCGATACGGCCTCATTGTATGTTCTTGGATCTCGTCCAAGATCAACATGATCTTCATCATTTTCGAGGAGGAATAACCTATCCGGCATTTTCCGAACTCTTTCGGATCTACGTACCGTAGGTTCAGGAGGTATATTAGTGGTTTGTTGTATTGGTTCGATTACTTGTTCTTGCGTTTGAACTTCACTTTGTGGTTCTTGAACTACTTCAAGTTCTATCATGCTGCCCTTTCTATCGGATAGAAATTCCCTTTCCAAAAAGGTGGCATTTCTTGAAACAAACGTCTTTGCTTCTTTGACATAATAAAACTCGTATCCCATTGAGTCTTCGGGATACCCCACAAAATAGCACAAGTCGGATTTACTATCCAACTTATCTCCCACTAATCGCTTCACATAAGCGGGACAACCCCATATCCTAATATGTTTGTAATTGGGTTTCCGGGAATGCCAAAGTTCATAAGGTGTGGATTTAACTGCTTTGGTGTTAACTCTATTCAGCAAATACGCGGCAGTACGAAGTGCATGACCCCACAAGTATGCCGGTAAGTTTGTGAACCCCATCATTGATCGAACCATATCTAATAAAGTTCGATTCCGACGTTCGGAGACTCCATTAAGTTGAGGAGTTCCCGGTGGAGTCCATTGGGACTGTATCCCATTTTCTTTTAGATAGTCAATGAACTCGATGCTCAAGTATTCTCCACCACGATCGGATCGCAGCTTCTTAATACTTCGTCCGAGTTGCTTTTCTACTTCATGTCTAAAATCTTTGAACTTTTCAAATGTTTCAGACTTGTACTTCATCAAGTACACATACCCATACCTAGAATAATCGTCGGTAAAGGTAGCGAAGTAGTTATATCCACCCTTCGCACTAACACTTAGTGGACCACATACGTCTGTATGGATCAAATCCAAAAGACCTTCGGCTCGTTCCATTACCCCTTTGTAGGGTGACTTGGTCATTTTCCCTTTAAGGCAAGATTCACAAGTTTGTAGTGATTTCACGTCCTCCAAAGAGAACAATCCTTCACTAACAAAATCGTTCATCCTTCTTAAAGAGACATGACCTAATCTAGCGTGCCAAAGTTGTGCGGGGTTTTGATCTATCTCCTTACGTTTTGCTGATATAACGTTAATAGGTATTTCACTTGGATTTAGTTCATATAAGTTGTTTAATAGCCGTCCTTTGCAAATTAAATTCTCATTCTTTTGTATAATGCAAATCGAATTTCCAAAAACAAAAGTAAAACCTTCAATATCTAATACAGGAATAGAAATAAGGTTTCTAATGAGCGACGGAACAAATAAACAATCGTTCAAAACAATAGGAAAACTAGAATCCAAAACATTTAAGTAAATAGTGCCAATGGCTTCAGCAGCAACTCTTGCTCCATTCCCCATCCTTAGGTAGGTCTCACCCGCTCTAAGTCTTCGACTTCTTGTCATTAGCTGCAAATCATTGCACAAATGTGAGCCACAGCCCGTATCCAATACCCAAGAAGAAGAGTTGACAGACAAATTTACGTCAATGAAATACGTACCCTTTTCAGAACCTTTTTGCTTTAGGTAAGCCTTGCAGTTGCGGCGCCAATGTCCTTTCTTTCCACAGTGATGGCAAGCATCATCAACTTGTTTGCTAACCTTTGCTTTGGGGCCCCCACTACCTTCACCCACTTCGAACTTGCTGTTAGGAAAAAGAACTCTTTCCTTTCTCTTCTTTTGGAAAGAACTCTTCTTTCCAGAAGTAGCAGCAACGAGAACAGACTTCTCTTTCTTAATGGTGGACTCGAAGCTGACCAACATGTTCATTAACTCATCCAAGGGAGGATCTAGTTTGTTCATGTTGAAGTTCACTATGAACGATTCATAGGAACTAGGAAGAGACAACAGGATCAAATCCAACGAGAGCTCGGCCGGGAGGGTGACATCAAGATTCACTAGCTTTTCAAGGAGAGTGATCATTTTGAGACAGTGCTCGTGGACCGAAACCCCTTCGCGCAATCTCGCTGTGATCAACTCCTTTGTAGCAGCGTATCTCGATGCCCTAATATTCTCACTATACATGCTATCGAGATGAGCCTTTATATCGAAAGCATGCAAGTGAGACTCATATTTCCTCGCAAGCGCGGGCTCCATGGCGGCTATCATATAGCACCTAGCATGGGTGTCATCTTTCTTCCAAACTTCGTAAGTTTCCTTTTCAGCATCAGTCGCTGTGGCAGGTATAGTGGCGGGAAGCCTCTCGTTCAAAACGTAGAGACGCCCCTCAACAGTTAGCACAAGCTTAAGACTACGCAACCAATCTAGGTAATTAGGGCCATTGAGTTTATTGTCGAGGATTGACATTATGGGATTCTTAGACATGATTATCTGAGACATATAGAGAAGAGGATTATTAGAGATTCGCGTTAAATGATTGTTACAATTAAATGTTTGGACTTGTGTTATTTAATTGTTCTCCCACTAATTTTATCGAGTTCCACTTCCCTCTAGTAGACAAACGAGAAAACTGATTTTTCTTAATGGGCTTTAGGTCCAATAGACAAATATAACCCGTAGTTAATCTAGCCCGATTATATTTGCCCAAAGGTAGATCACAATCAATCATATCCACAATATGACCCTAAATTAATTTTCCTCACACTTGATAATGACCTAAGTTAATCTCGCGAATATCAAAATCGTCATGTGTCAAGTCTAACCTACCAATCAAAGATGCTCATAGAACTCGATTATGCCAAACTAATGCAGTCCCTAGTTAATCTAGCCGACCACGTTAATTCAACATAACCCTTTTCTATGGCTACCTTCATCATTATGTCAATTGAATTACAGCTTACTCTACCATAGCACTCCCCGCTAACACGGCTTACTGCACTATAGTAAAGGGCTACACATAATCCAACCGTTGGCAGAAGGAAAGAAATAACTCAACAGATTGGGTATTTCTTTATAGCTTGAAATGATTCTCAATTGAATTAAGAATGAGGGATTTTATTAAAAGTTTTATCTCATCAGAAGGTTTGGATTGGTCTATGTGATTCCTACATCTATGTTCTCTAAAGGTATATGGAAGCGCATATTGTCCTAAGAGGAACATACGACCTAACTATATAATTAATTACATTAATTAATTATCGGGTTTTCAAAATAATTATAGAACCTCAACTAACATAAATCATTCAAATAACGTTGAGGTACTAGTAATTAAGTTGAACAATAATCAATATTATATATGTGTTCTATTAATTGAAATCAATTTAACAATTTAAATTAATTAATTAATCTAACACCTATTTACTAAAATAGATGATTGTCGATCCAATTATCTAATTGGGATTAATTGAAAATAATTTTCCAAAAATTAAAATCAATTTGTTTTAAGTTTAATTTTAGAAATCTGAAATAAATTTTTTTTTTTATTTTTTTTTATTTTTAAGTGGACCGGTTCGGCCCAACCGGTCTGACCGGTTCGGACCGAATCGGGCCGGTTCTGTCCGGTCCAGCTGACCCAAATCAGTGGGCCGGGTCAGTCGGACCGAGAACCGGTCTGACCGACCCGAATCCACTTGGATTCGGTCAACCAAAACGCACATAACCATCGAACCGCCCGGTTCGACCGGTTCGATCCGAATAATTTAAAAACCGACATTTAAAAATAATTTCAGATCCGATTTTCCAATTTGAAACAATTTTAAAGCTGGAAAAACTCTAAACAATATTTCAAAAATATTTTAAACTTACGAAAACTCCCAATTACATAATACGACAATCGCTACTTTAATAAATCGAACATGCATAATTATACAACGCAATTAATTACGCAACGAGCTCTGATACCACTGTTGGGTTTCGGGCACGTGTACGCAGCGGAAAACAAAAATTTTACGTGATTTAAACGACTTTAAAACACACAAGTACATGCCCGATAAATTAAATCAATTAATTGCGTACCTTTGCGCTTCCAGCGAAATTAAAAACAACATACATGCTAATAAATTTAACCGAATTTAAATCAATTAACATGCTCGCATTTAAACCAAATAACATGCTTTCAACGATTTAATCGATTACACATAATCACATAAAATCATACAAACATAAGCATGAAATCATAGTTTAAATTTAAACCCTAAAACGAAACTAGGGTTTCGAGTATTTACCTCTTGACGCGTGAGGTAGGAGTGAACGATACGTCGTGATTACTACGGAAACCAATCCGTAGAATCGGGGCAGCAATGGAGCAGCAGCAGCGGCGGTGTGGCAGCTCACGGCGGCGCGTGTAGAGCACGCGCGGTCTTCCGGGGCGGCGCGTGGGGCAGCGTGCAGCTTCGGCTCGTGCGTTGCTCCTCGATTCTTCGATCTACGGTCTTCCTCCTCTCGGATTTCACCTCGTATACTTCGATCTACTAAATCGTGGCACTAGACACGAAATAGTTAGAATAAAACGGAAAGAATAATGAAGGAGAAAGGATACCGAACAAGGACGGCCGACGAACGGCCGTTTTCCGGCGACGGAGCGACGCCAACGGCGGAGGTGGCCGCGCGGGAGAGGGGCGAGAGAGAGAGAGGTCGGCCGCTTAGGGTTAGGGTTTTTGTTATGTGTGCTAGGGTTATAAATCATGTATTTATAGTCCCTTGCATGAAACCCTAGCGGGCTTAAGTTGGACTGGGCCCAACAGCTTAAGCTCGTTAGTTTCTTTAATCGCTCGTATCTCTCAATTCAATGATCGAAAAATTGTAACGATTACATTTTCCGAGTCATTATAATTTTCTCGTCATTACGAGTGCCATCTCTTATTTTCCAACTTTCCAAAAGTGGAAACCCTAGTTCAGTGGACTTTCTAAATTTGGAAACTTCCCGATTTAGAAAGTTCACTAACACGTTCGCTTATTCTTTTCCTTTTCTTATTCTCATTAATAATTCCAAATTACGAATGTTGGACTCAATCATATTGACTTCCAATTATGCAAAGATAAACTATTTTATCTCTGACCGTTTATTCAAAGATCTCATGTGCACGAGCAGTGTGACCCTCGATGGTTCAGGTGTAAGCTAGCCGTGGGCCCACAACTCTTTGTGGTCAAAACTCGTCCCTTAGAGTTACGATTAAGATGAAGCTCGTTTCACCTTAATCACCCAACGAATCAAGATTGGCGTCTAGCAACTACGCGTCATGATTCCCTAGATACAAATGAAGTGCCTGCAAGAACCTTCAGATATAGTTAACGTACAGTACGGTCCCTTCGATTCATATGTCCCGATCGAACTAGAGGCATTGGTTCATCGAGACCTCTTTATATGTTCAATAACGGTGCGATCGTTCTAAGTGTTGTAATCCTTACGTGCATGACTTAAAGAATCGAATTCTCTAATCATCACTTAGTCAGCTCTGGCCAGAGACTTAGAATGATTACAAACTTTCAGAACACACAGGACATCCAAGACTATTCTAGCGATCGAATCCCCGACTACAATGCACAGACCTCCCACTAGATTTCGGACTGCACGAACACTGGCCCTTGGGATGGTCCTCGGTGGAACTCAGGGACAGGTCACGATACAGCTGGTCCTCTAGTGAAGTCACGGTGATGTCTAGGTCATAAGGACTAATGGTGTACAACTATACCATAGATATCTCTACTCGATTATTGGGAACCACTTAGAGATTTCTAGGGTGAGGGAGTTCAGTGAACTCGTCAACTTACGAGCACCCACTTATGCATGCCGATATCACAATACCGTTTACTGATGAGATGCAGTACACATACACTAAGTGCTAGTCTTAATGGGAAAGGCCGATATCCTCATTAGTGGCGTAACCCTTCGACTAGGAACACGTTTAACAGTTATAATACTTAAGTAAATATCTCACGATCCTAACGATCAATTACTAGTACTTGTAATAACTGTAAGGACTATATCTATGCTTGTGACAAAGGGACAAAGATATAGAATGCCAAGGTGTTTTATCATTAATACGAATAAAGGTTCGTTTATTACAATAATAAATACGAAAAACCACAGCCACATGTTGGCTTGTTGGTCACCTACTCTAACATTTTGCCCTTTTGATAGGAATTGTAGCCAGCTGAAATAGCTTTCTAAAGCCGCCGGAACAAGTTGATTTGGAGTACGGATGAGAAAGTTATGCTCGAGTTTGTGGACACTACCAAAGATGTTGAGGTATTCTCTCTTCTAATTTGATTTTGTTCTCTCGGATCACGTGATACTTCCTCAGAATATGCTTCAATTTCTGATGAGATCGCGGATCCATTTCTACCTATATAATACCAAATCCACCAATTATCACAGAAATATAAATTAATCCAAAAAAAAATCAACGTAAACGTAAACGTAGAGTTTTATTTCTACACTCCACTGTATTTTTCTATGTATTGCTGTTGTTTGTTGATGCTTATTAAAGTCCTAGTATTGTAGTTCGTGTTTTAAGACCGTTGTTGCGAATGCACTTTTGCGCATGTTTTTTTACATGTACATTTGTGCATGTCCATTTGTGCGAGTGTGTTTGTGCATGTTTGTTGATTTGTATTAATGTCCTAGGAATGTAGTTTGTGTTTTCGTGATCTGTTTTGAGAATGCACTTTTGCGTGAGTACTTTTGTGCTTGCTTTGTACAGTTACTTATGTGCGTCACTTTTCTAGCGAGTGTTTTTGTGCACGTTTCTCAATGCGCATTTATGTCCTCGAACTGTTGTTTGTTGATGCGTAATAAAGTCCTAGTATTGTAGTTCGTGTTTTTAAGAACTTTGTTGCGAATGCACGTTTGCGAATATTTTTTTACATGTACGTTTGTCCATGTTCATTTGTGCGAGTGCGTTTGTGCATGTTTGTGATTTGTATTAATTTCCTAGGATTGTAGTTTGTGTTTTCATAATCATATATGCAAATGCACTTTTGCGTGAGTACTTTTGTGTATGGTTTTGAACTCTTACTTATGTGCGTAACTTTTCTAGCGAGTGTTTTTGTGCACGTTTCTCAATGCGCATTCATGTCCTCGAACTCTAGTACGTATTTTCATTATCGCTTTTGGAATCCAATTTTGACCATGTTCGAGTCCGAATTTGGAAATTTGCCGTTAGACAGGAATTGTAGCCAACTGAAATAGCTTTCTAATGCCGCCGAAACCAGTTGCTTTGGAGTCCGGATGAGAAAGTTATGCTCGACTTCGTGGACACTACCAAAGATGTTGAGGGATTCTCTCTTCTAATTTGATTTGATTTTCCTAATTGCAACTGTTTTCTTACTCTTTGATCATTTAAGCTTCCTGGACACCTAATTTTCGATTTGTACCTATAAGATACCAAATCCACCAATTAAAACATAAATATGAATTAATCCAAAAAAAATCCACATAAACGTAAACGTAGAGTTTTATTTCTACACTCCACTTTATCTTTTTTATCTATTGCTTTTGCTGTTGTTTGTTGATGTGTATTAAAGTCCTAGTATTGTAGTTCATGTTTTTAAGGACGTTGTTGCGAATGCACTTTTGCGCATGTTTTTTTACATGTACGTTTGTGCATGTCTATTTGAGCGAGTGTTTTTGTGCATGTTTGTTGATTTGTATTAATGTCCTATTTGTGTTTTCATGATCCTTTTTGCGAATGCATTTTTGCGTGAGTACTTTTATGCATGCTTTGTACTCTTACTTATGTGCGTATCTTTTTTAGCGAGTGTTTTTTTGCACGTTTCTCGATGCACATTCATGTCCTCGAACTGTAGTACGTATTTTCATGATCGCTTTTGGAATCCAATTTTGACCGTGTTCGAATCCGAATTTGGAATTTTGCCGTTAGACAGGAATTGTTACCAGCTGAAATAGCTTTCGAATGCCGCCAGAACCAGTTGATTTGGAGTCCGGATGATAAAGTTATGCTCGACTTCGTGGACACTATCAAAGATGTTGAGGGATTTTCTCTTCTAATTTGAATTTATTTTCTTAATTGCAACTCTTATCTTACTCTTTGATCATTTTTGCTTCCTGGACTCCAATTTTCGATTTGTACCTATAAGATACCAAATCCTCCAATTAAAACAGATATATGAATTAATCCAAAAAAAAAAAATCCACGTAAACGTAAACGTATAGTTTTATTTCTACACTCCACTGTATCTTTTTTATCTAGTGTTTTGGTTGTTGTTTGTTGATGCGTAATAAAGTCCTACTATTGTAGTTCGTGTTTTTAAGAACGTTGTTGCGAATGCACGTTTGCGCATGTTTTTTTACAGGTACGTTTGTGCATGTCCATTTGAGCGAGTGTGTTTGTGCATGTTTGTGATTTGTATTAATTTCCTAGAACTGTAGTTTGTGATTTCACAATCATTTTTGCAAATGCACTTTTGCGTGAGTACTTTTGTGCATGCTTTTGTAGTGTTACTTATGTGCGTTACTTTTCTAGCGAGTGTTTTTGTGCACGTTTATCGATGCGCATATAAGTCCTCGAACTGTGGTACGTATTTTCATGATCGCTTTTGGAATCCAATTTTGACCATGTTCAATTCCGAATTTGGAATTTTGCCGTTTGACAAGAACTGTAGCCAGCTGAAATAGCTTTCTATTGCCGCCGGAACCAGTTGATTTGGAATCCGGATGAGAATGTTATGCTCGAATTCGTGGACACTACCAAAGATGTTGTGTAACACCCCACCTTTCCAAAACCCGAAAACTCTAAAAACTAGAGATTAATATTCTAAACTCGAGAATCCTTAGGAAAATATTATTATTACGTGATATTAATTATATGCATTACGTGAATTTAATTATGTCACTTACGTGAATAATTACGTGCGTTATTATATGTGTGCTTTATATGATTTAAATTCCCGTAAATTGAAATTCTAGGAATTTCGTGAATTACGTGACTTATGTGAATAATTACATGTCTTGATTATTTGGTAAATTATTTTCGAAATGTGGTGATTTATGTGAATTATAAAAAGTGTGAGTATGATTATATATATATATATATATATATACACACACGTACATACGTATATACATCAATATACATATATATATATATATATATATATATATATATATATATATATATATATATATATATATATATATATATATATATATATATATATATATATATATATATATATATATATACTAATACTTGCTGCATATATATAATGTGTGTGGTTAGTGCAAGTTGGGCATTTTAAATAAATAAATTAGTTATATTTTGCATGTTTCTTCCACTTGTCACTTCCTCCTTTTGTGTGGCATAGCCACTACACTTGTCTACTAATCACCCCCTATTAAGAATGATTAAGCTATTTTTCTCTCTCTTTTTATCTTACCACCGTAACCCATCTTCCTCATTCTCCCAACCCAAGAATATGAAGAATACTCATCTCTCTCTCTCTCTCTTGTTTTTCTTTCGGCCAAGACAAACACCACCATAACCCCACCAAGAAATATTACCCAAAATTTCCATCTTTCCACCATAAGTCTTTCAAGATATTTCTCATCTCTAAATCATCTCCATAGCCATATCTCTTGAGTTCCTTCAAGAACTCCATAAAACCCACATCTCCATTATAGTGGAATTTCTTGAAACCTTCTTGAATCCTTTTCTTTTCCATTCCATAAAGGTAAGAAATTCCGATTTCTTGCTGCAATTAAAAGGCATCAATAGTATTAAAAGGGTTTTCAAAATTTTCTAAAAGATTGGGGAAGGTTTCGAAAATTTAGGGTTTTTTGAAGAAAAATGGAAAATGAGTGTTTTTGTTAATTTCTTGTTCTTGCATGCATCATCTATGTTGATAGTGGTTAGATACAACTTTTATTGGCCAAAAGCCTCCAAAATTTCAGATTTCAAAAAGGGGATTTCAAGAAAAATGAATTTTTAACTTTTTGTGGTTGCATGTGTAGATCTTCGAATGTTTGGGCAAAATCTGTAATTTTTGTAAAGTCAGTCCGAAAAGTGTTTTCAAAACTGTTTTCCAGCATTTATTGAACAAAAAATTCGGATTTAAAGAATTTTTGTAAGAAAAAGTTGATTTTGAAATTCTAGTAGGCTTGCATGTGTAGATCTAGAGATTTTGGGGTAAATTGTGTAATTTCCGAAATTTCTGCATAAAGCAACTTTTCAACTTCATTTTCTGCATCTAGTAAAGTGGAATTTCAGATTTGTTAGGGGTTTTCATGAAAAAGTAGAAATTGAACTTCTAGTGTGGTTGCATATATAAATTTCGAAACTTTTGGGTCAAAACTGCAATTTTCGAAAATTCTCTCATTTTTTAAAGTTTGGGTCTGTTTTTCAGCAAGTATTAGATAGGAAAAAGTTTTATTTAACAAGTTTTTAAATTAGTTAGAGTTATATTAGAGTTTTGGATCTTTAAATTGAAAAAGGGATTTTCCTAATTTTTTATTTCAAGAAAATTCGAAACTTTGTAAAACTTTAAAATAATTTTAGAATCTGAAACTTGGGTCAGTAGGGAGTTCTAGGATTTAATTTGGGGATTTTTGGAATTAGTTTGCTAATATTTCGAAATTAGGACAATTTGCATACCATTTAACATGTTTTGTGCTTTAATGTTTATGTTCTTGATTTAATGGTGATGAGTGATGAATTTTGGTATTTTGGTACTTTAATTACTGCTGAATGTGTTTAATGGCTGTGAGAAATTAATTGAAATGGATTATTACCTAGATGTGGTAATAAGTTCATTTAATGAAAGGTAAAAAGGGGTATTTGCTTTACAAGCATGGTGTGATACTAAATGTTGTTGTTTAATGTGTTGGTTGCATGCGTATGTATATGTGTAAGTGTGTGTGTGCTGATTGTGCATGGTGTGTGTGCCGTGTGTGGTTGTGTGTTTATGTGTGTGAATTTTGGATTTTTGCCCAAATCATAAATATGTGGTAAATTGTGATATTTGTGTGATTTGTGGCACTTGATTGATATTTGTGATGTCATGTGTGGGTTATAGCATTATTTCGAAAAATTGCATTAAATGATTTTTATTTGAAGGATTAATGGAATATCGGATAATAAACACCCCGGATATAGTGGGCTGGTATCCAACTAGGATGATGTGTGTAGTGGTTTGATTCCACTTAGTGAAAACGGGCTCGTAACAGGTTTATTATCCGGTACAGAAATTAATATTTCACGGATCCGATAAACCGAAAAATGTGTTTTTCATGATTTTCACAAAAAGGGCATTTTAGTCATTTTGCATGATTACGTGATTTTGTTAAATGATGTGTTTTCGTGAGATATGTGATTTGACCGATAGCCTTGTGTTGTTGTACGAAACGTGAGTAAGAACGGGTATACAATATTATATATTATATATAACATATTTCCAAAGTTCGATAATACTCGGATTTCTTACTGAGCTTTATAGCTCATATAGATGTCTTTTAATTGCAGGTAGTAGCAATCCTCAACCGGGATGGATCGAGTAGTGGATCGAGGTCTTGTCCGGAATTTTGGAAGACGTACGAGGACCTATGAACGATGCTAGAACTTTTGGTTATTTTCTTTTGGTGGTGTAACCTTAAACCGTAACAATTCTCTTTTCGCACTTTTTGAACTCCTTTTCGTTATGCATCGTACTTAATTCCTAATTTAATATAGTAAGTTTCGTAATTTGCTATTCTCATGTCTTTGCTAGGAATTTTCGAATTATTCACCAAAATAACCTTTTCGAAACTCTGATTTCTTCTCGAACCAAAAATCGATAGTGAGAATGAAGCACTCGAACGAAAAACCTCCTTTCGAAACTTATTCAAAAAAAAAAAAAAAAAAAAACGAAATCTTTATTCGGCTAAAGAACCCAAGAAAAGTTCTTCTTGAAAGTGCAAAGTTTTCATTACTCAAAAGAAGATATTCTTAATAATTGCATTTTCGCCCCATTCCAATGTTTCAATATTTACAAAGAGATCCTTTGCTTCCGCTAGTCTAATGAATATTCCGATAAACCGGTTCGATTTATCGCCCATCTAGAAGGGGGGTGCTACAGAGAGTGGTATCAGATCATGGTTCATAGATACTCGTACGAACTTCACGGGTTTAGAGACTACTCGAGACGCGAAGCTCGGACCATCCGGTAAAGTATGTGTATTATTTTCTTTTTGTGTTTTATTTTCTTTACTTATTAATGGTAATTAATATCGAAATAATGGCGAGACGTATAACCCGAGCGAACCCGATCAATCCCGCCGATGAACCACAGGACCCCAATCAAACTATCAACAATCTCTCTAACTTAATCCGTGAACAAGCCCAAAACCATCAACGTCAAATCGATCAACTTCTCCAACGTAATCAAGCCCCGCCCCAAAATAATGCACCTCAAGCCATATACGAACGATTCCTCCGAATGAACCCATCCGAATTTCACGGTGGAACAGACCCCACCATAGCCGAAGAGTGGATCAAATCTCTCGAAGTCATATAGGACTACATGCAAATGACCGACCGCGACCGCGTGCACTGTGCCATCTTCCTCCTCCGAAACGAAGCTCGTCACTGGTGGGAAGGAATCAAGGAAGGAACGAACCTCGAAACTCTGCCATGGACCGACTTCAAAGTTCAATTCTTCGAAAAATATTTCTCGAAGGACGTGCGAGCCCACAAACTCAAAGAATTTTTCGAACTCCGCCAAGGTGACTTATCGATGATCGAGTACATCCGCCATTTCGAACGTGGCTGCCCCGGACACATGGTGAAAGACTGCCCGAAACCCCCACCGAACGTTCCCGATCGAGTGTTCGCCATGACTCAAGAACAAATCGAACAAGACCCTTCTATGATCGCAGGTACTATATCTATCCTCGAAGAACCCATTTACGCTCTTATCGATTTCGGCTCTACTCATTCCTTTATATCGAAAGACATAATTGCGCATTTAAATCTCGAACCGAATTGACTAAATAACGAATATCGAATTCTCATTCCCTCTGGCGAAGAAATGCGCTCTAACCTAGTCATAATCAATTGTCTAATCCGAGTTCATACTCAAACCGTGAATTTCGATCTAATCCTCCTACCGATCCAAAACTTCAAAGTTATACTAGGCATGGATTGGTTAACCAAATTCAAAGCCCAAATCGACTGTGCCTCAAAAACAGTCATTTTTCCTCTTCTGAACGGCGAAAACCTGAAATTCCGAAGTCAACCAAAACCTCGATTCCAATTATATCCGCGATAAAAGCAGTTAAACTCATTAACAAAGGCCATTCCGGCTACCTAGTGGACATTCTAAAATCCGAGTCCGATCCCATAACCCAAATTTCCGACGTTCGAGTTGTCCAAGAATTTCCCGACGTATTTCCCGATGACATTCCCGGACTTCCGCCCGACCGAGAAATCGAGTTCGAAATCAATCTGATCCCCGGAGCTACGCCAATTTCCAAAGCCCCGTACCGTATGGCCCCGATGGAATTGAAGGAGCTGAAAGACCAAGTCCAAGAATTACTCGACAAAGGCTATGTTCGACCCAGCCATTCCCCGTGGGGTGCACCGGTTCTCTTTGTCAAAAAGAAAGACGGATCCCTCCGCCTTTGAATCGATTACCGTGAACTCAACAAAGTCACAATCAAGAATAGATACCCTCTTCCCCGAATCGATGATCTTTTCGACCAACTTCAAGGCTCATCAGTTTTCTCGAAAATCGATCTCCGATCCGGCTATCACCAACTCAAAATCAAAGAATTCGATATCCCCAAAACGGCTTTCAGAACCCGATACGGCCACTACGAATTCGTTGTCATGCCCTTCGGTCTAACCAACGCCCCCGCAGCTTTCATGGACCTTATGAACCGAGTCTTTCATCAATACTTGGACCAGTTCGTGATTGTCTTCATCGACGACATTCTCATCTACTCCAAAACCCAAGAAAATCATATGTCTGACCTTCGCACCGTACTCCAAACCCTCCGATCGCATCAACTATACGCCAAGTTCAGCAAAAGTTACCTTATGCAGAAATTTCGGAAATTACATAATCGAGACGGGAACACCGTGGAGTCGGACTATCTCGCGGACGTATAGTTCGGTCAGCTTTTCTAAACTAAACGTCATTCGGATCGGAAGAAAGTGAGCTGTTTTGGTCAGTCGGTCAACGATCACCCAAATGGCGTCGGATCCTCTTTGGGTCTTCGGAAATCCTTGCACAAAGTCCATTGTGATAGCTTCGCATTTCCATTTCAGAATTAGATTCGATTGAAGTAAACCTCCGGGACTTTGATGTTCCGCTTTGACTTGCTGGCACACTAGGCATTCTGCTACGAATCGGGCCACGTCTTTCTTCATTCCAGGCCACCAGTAGAGCTTTTTGAGATCTTGGTACATTTTGGTTTCTCCGGGATGGCAAGTGTACGTGGTCTGGTGAGCTTCGGTTAAGATGAGTCGGCGAACCTTTGGATCATCGGGGACGTAAATGCGATTTTGGAATCGGATGAGACCATCTTTGGTGATTTGAAAGTTGGGATTGGATTCGAGGTTGTCCCGAATTTTGAGAATTTGAGGGTCGTTTTGTTGGGCTGATTTGATCGATTCTCCCAAGTTAGGTTGGACTATGAGCGCGTTGATCGATTTGCGGCTAAGTGCGTCGGCGACCACATTTGCTTTCCCGGGGTGGTAGAGTATCTCGCAGTCGTAATCTTTGACTAGTTCGAGCCATCTTCGTTGCCGCATGTTCAAGTCTTTTTGAGTGAAGAAATACTTCAAACTCTTGTGATCGGTGTAGATGGTACACTTTTCACCATAGAGGTAGTGTCGCCAGATTTTGAGTGCGAAAACGACGGCGGCTAATTCAAGATCGTGCGTTGGATAATTGCGTTCGTACTCTTTGAGTTGACATGAGGCCTAGGCAATGACCTTTCCATTTTGCATGAGTACGGCGCCTAGACCTAATTTCGAGGCATCGCTGTAGACTATGAATTCTCCGACTTTCTCCGGTAGTGCGAGAATTGGTGCCGAGGTGAGTCGAGATTTTAATTCGGTGAAACTAGCGTCGTATTCGGGAGTCCGCTGATACTTGACGTCCTTTCGAGTCAATCGGGTGAGCGGAGAGGCAAGCTTCGAGAAATCCTTCACGAATTTGCGGTAGTAGCCGGCTAGTCCAAGGAAACTTCGAATTTCCTTCGCGTTCTTCGGAATCGACCAATTTGACACGGCTTCTATCTTGTTGGGTGTTAGAGTAGGTGACCAACAAGCCAACTTTTGGCTGTGGTCTTTCGTATTTATTATGGTAATAAACGAACCTTTATTCGTATTAATGATAAAACACCTTGGCATTCTATATCTTTTTCCCTTTGTCACAAGCGTAGATATAGTCCTTACAGTTATTACAAGTACTAGTAATTGATCGTTAGGATCGTGAGATATTTACTTAAGTATTATAACTGTTAAACGTGTTCCTAGTCGAAGGGTTACGCCACCAATGATGATATCGGCCTTTCCCATTAGAAGACTAGCACTTAGTGTATGTGTACTGCATCTCATCAGTAAACGGTATTGTGATATCGGCATGCATAAGTGGGTGCTCGTAAGTTGACGAGTTCACTGAACTCCCTCACCCTAGAAATCTCTAAGTGGTTCCCAATAATCGAGTAGAGATATCTATGGTATAGTTTTACACCATTAGTCCTTATGACCTAGACATCACCGTGACTTCACTAGAGGACCAGCTGTATCGTGACCTGTCTCTGAGTTCCACCGAGGACCATCCCAAGGGCCAGTGTTCGTGCAGTCCGAAATCTAGTGGGAGGTCTGTGCATTTTAGTCGGGGATTCGATCGCTAGAATAGTCTTGGATGTCCTGTGTGTTCTGAAAGATTGTAATCATTCTAAGTCTCTGGCCAGAGCTGACTAAGTGATGATTAGAGAATTCGATTCTCTAAGTCATGCACGTGACGATTACAACACTTGGAACGATCGCACCGTCATCGAACATATAAAGAGGTCTCGATGAACCAATGCCTCTAGTTCGATCGGGACATATGTATCGAAGGGACCGTACTGTACGTTAACTATATCTGAAGGTTCTTGCAGGCACTTCATTTGTATCTAGGGAATCATGACGCGTAGTTGCTAGACGCCAATCTTGATTCGTTGGGTGATTAAGGTGAAACGAGTTTCATCTTAATCGTAACTCTAAGGGGACGAGTTTTGACCACAAAGGGTTGTGGGCCCACGGCTAGCTTACACCTGAACCATTGAGGGTCACACTGCTCGTGCACATGAGATCTTTGAATAAACGGTCAGAGATAAAATGGTTTATCTTTGCATGATTGGAAGTCAATATGATTGGGTCCAACATTCGTAATTTGGAATTATGAATGAGAATAAGAAAAGGAAAAGAATAGGCGAACGTATTAGTGAACCTTCTAAATCGGGAAGTTTCCGAATTTAGAAAGTGCACTGAATTGGGATTTCCACTTTTGGAAAGTTGGAAATCGAGAGTTGGCACTCGTAATGACGAGGACATTATAATGATTCCGAAAATGTAATCGTTACAGGTTTCCGATCATCGAATTGAGAGAGATGAGCAAGTAAAAGAACTAACGAACTTAAGCTGTTGGGCCCGGTCCAACTTAAGTCGTTAGGGTTTTATGCAAGACATATAAATACTTGATTTATAGGTCTTGCACACACACAACTAAGAGAACACACGTTCATAACCCTAGCCGCTGCCTCTCTCGATCAGCCACCCTCTCCCACGGCCACCACCACCGCGCCGTCGCCAGAAATTCGCCGGAATCGGCCACCCGTTGGCCGATCTCTTTCGGTATTCCTTTCCTTCTTTCTTTTCTTCCGTTATCTGACTATTACGTGTCTAGTGCCACGTGTTTAGTAGATCTAAGTATACGAGGTGAAATCCAAGAGGAGGAAGATCGAAGAATCGAAGATGCGAGAAGGCAATTCCGAAAAACTGCTCTCTGATTTTCTGCGCTGCCCACCGAGAAAATTCTCCATAAATCAACCGGTCATCCGATGGACGTGAAATTTTGACAGCAGCTTCAAGACTCATAAATCTACCATAGTCCAGAAGGAATTGTTCATCCAGTAAATACGCATGGAGATACTGAAGTCGGAGCAAGGCTGTAATTTCAGATCAGCAAACAGGTTGGATCAATAGGAGTGGGAAGAACAGCTAGCCATCTTCTCTGCGCGTGAATCACATGCGCCGCCGTAGCTCGGATCATTGCCGTTGCTGCCCCGGATTGCACGGATTGGTTTCCGTGGCAATCTAGCTTTGCTTAGTGCGCCTACCTCACGCTCCAAGAGGTAAGGTTTCGAATCTATTGTCATTCGATTCGGTTACGTTTAAATTAATATATGCATGTTCGTTTTAATAAGAAACTTGTATGATTTTATGTGACTACATGAAATTGGTTTTATTATTGCGAGCATGATTATTTGATTTAAACGCGAGCATGCTAATTGATTTAATTTCGATTAAGTAATTAAGCATGTTGTTGTTTTAATTTCGCTGGAAGCGCAAAGGTACGCAATGTATGTTGTTTTAATTTCGCTGGAAGCGCAAAGGTACGCAATTAATTGTTTTCAATTATCGGGCATGTGTTTATGTGTTTTAAAGTTGTTTAATTCGCATAAAATTTTTGTTTTCCGCCGCGTACACGTGCCCGTTACCCAACACTGGGGTCGACGGAAATTCCTTGTTCTGAAACGATGTGACCAAGGAAAGTCACACTCGAAAGCCAGAACTCGCATTTGCTGAACTTGGCGTATAGTTGATGCGATCGGAGGGTTTGGAGTACGGTGCGAAGGTGCAACATATGTTCTTCTTGGGTTTTTGAGTAGATGAGAATGTCGTCGATGAAGACAATCACGAACTGGTCCAAGTATTGATGAAAGACTCGGTTCATAAGGTCCATGAAAGCTGCGGGGGCGTTGGTTAGACCGAAGGGCATGACAACGAATTCGTAGTGACCGTATCGGGTTCTGAAAGCCGTTTTGGGGATATCGGATTCTTTGATTTTGAGTTGATGATAACCGGATCGGAGATCGATTTTCGAGAAAACTGATGAGCTTTGAAGTTGGTCGAAGAGATCATCAATTCGAGGAAGAGGGTATTTATTCTTGATTGTGACTTTGTTGAGTTCACGATAATCGATGCAAAGGCGGAGGGATCCGTCCTTCTTTTTGACAAAGAGAACCGGTGCGCCCCACGGGGAATGGCTGGGTCGAACATAGCCTTTGTCGAGCAATTCTTGGACTTGGTCCTTCAGTTCCTTCAATTCCATCGGGGCCATACGGTACGGGGCCTTGGAAATTGGAGTAGCTCTGGGGATCAGATTGATTTCGAATTCGATTTCTCGGTCGGGCGGAAGTCCGGGAATGTCGTCGGGAAATACGTCGGGAAATTCTTGGACAACTCGAACGTCGGAAATTTGGGCTTTGGGATCGGACTCAGATTTCAGAATATCCACTAAGTAGCCGGAATGGCCTTTGTGAATGAGTTTGACTGCTTTGATCGCGGATATGATTGGAATCGAGGGTTTGGGTTGACTTCGGAATTTTAGGGTTTCGCCGTTCGGAAGTGGGAAAATGACCGTTTTGGAGGCACAGTCGATTTGGGCTTTGAATTTGGTTAACCAGTCCATGCCTAGTATAACTTTGATGTTTTGGATCGGTAGAAGGATTAGGTCGAAATTCATGGTTTGAGTATGAACTCGGATAGGGCAATTGAGTATGACTAGGTTAGAGCACATTTCTTCGCCAGAGGGAATGAGAATTCGGTATTCGTAATTTAGTTGGTTCGGTTCGAGATTTAAGTGCGCAATTATGTCTTTCGATATAAAGGAATGAGTAGAGCCGGAATCGATAAGGGCATAAATGGGTTCTTCGAGGATAAATATAGTACCTGCTATCATAGACGGGTCTTGCTCGATTTGTTCTTGAGTCATGGCGAACACTCGACCGGGGACGTTCGGTGGGTGTTTCGGGCAATCTTTCACCATGTGTCCGGGCTGATGGCATCGAAAGCAACTCCGTGTTCCGTGTACGCATTCTCCGGAGTGACTCTTTCCACACTTTGGGCAGGTTGGCCTCTGCGGCGGTGGCGGTGGTCCGGTCGGTTGACGAATGGGATGCGTTCCTTTTCCTCGGAATGGGCGGTTGCCGAAATTGTTCTTTTTCCATGGTCGTTGGTGTTGGGTTTCGGGCACGTATACGCAGCGGAAAACAAAAATTTTACGTGATTTAAACGACTTTAAAACACACAAGTACATGCCCGATAAATTAAATCAATTAATTGCGTACCTTTGCGCTTCCAGCGAAATTAAAAACAACATACATGCTAATAAATTTAACCGGATTTAAATCAATTAACATGCTCGCATTTAAACCAAATAACATGCTTGCAACGATTTGATCGATTACACATAATCACATAAAATCATACAAACATAAGCATGAAATCATAGTTTAAATTTAAACCCTAAAACGAAACTAGGGTTTCGAGTATTTACCTCTTGACGCGTGAGGTAGGAGTGAACGATACGTCGTGATTACTACGGAAACCAATCCGTAGAATCGGGGCAGCTATGGAGCAGCAGCAGCGGCGGTGTGGCAGCTCACGGCGGCGCGTGTAGAGCACGCGCGGTCTTCCGGGGCGGCGCGTGGGGCAGCGTGCAGCTTCGGCTCGTGCGTTGCTCCTCGATTCTTCGATCTACGGTCTTCCTCCTCTCGGATTTCACCTCGTATACTTCGATCTACTAAATAGTGGCACTAGACACGAAATAGTTAGAATAAAACGGAAAGAATAATGAAGGAGAAAGGATACCGAACAAGAACGGCCGACGAACGGCCGTTTTCCGGCGACGGAGCGACGCCAACGGCGGAGGTGGCCGCGCGGGAGAGGGGCGAGAGAGAGAGAGGTCGGCCGCTTAGGGTTTGGGTTTTTGTTATGTGTGCTAGGGTTATAAATCATGTATTTATAGTCCCTTGCATGAAACCCTAGCGGGCTTAAGTTGGACTGGGCCCAACAGCTTAAGCTCGTTAGTTTCTTTAATCGCTCGTATCTCTCAATTCAATGATCGAAAAATTGTAACGATTACATTTTCCGAGTCATTATAATTTTCTCGTCATTACGAGTGCCATCTCTTATTTTCCAACTTTCCAAAAGTGGAAACCCTAGTTCAGTGGACTTTCTAAATTTGGAAACTTCCCGATTTAGAAAGTTCACTAACACGTTCGCTTATTCTTTTCCTTTTCTTATTCTCATTCATAATTCCAAATTACGAATGTTGGACTCAATCATATTGACTTCCAATTATGCAAAGATAAACTATTTTATCTCTGACCGTTTATTCAAAGATCTCATGTGCACGAGCAGTGTGACCCTCGATGGTTCAGGTGTAAGCTAGCCGTGGGCCCACAACTCTTTGTGGTCAAAACTCGTCCCTTAGAGTTACGATTAAGATGAAGCTCGTTTCACCTTAATCACCCAACGAATCAAGATTGGCGTCTAGCAACTACGCGTCATGATTCCCTAGATACAAATGAAGTGCCTGCAAGAACCTTCAGATATAGTTAACGTACAGTACGGTCCCTTCGATTCATATGTCCCGATCGAACTAGAGGCATTGGTTCATCGAGACCTCTTTATATGTTCAATAACGGTGCGATCGTTCTAAGTGTTGTAATCCTTACGTGCATGACTTAAAGAATCGAATTCTCTAATCATCACTTAGTCAGCTCTGGCCAGAGACTTAGAATGATTACAAACTTTCAGAACACACAGGACATCCAAGACTATTCTAGCGATCGAATCCCCGACTACAATGCACAGACCTCCCACTAGATTTCGGACTGCACGAACACTGGCCCTTGGGATGGTCCTCGGTGGAACTCAGGGACAGGTCACGATACAGCTGGTCCTCTAGTGAAGTCACGGTGATGTCTAGGTCATAAGGACTAATGGTGTACAACTATACCATAGATATCTCTACTCGATTATTGGGAACCACTTAGAGATTTCTAGGGTGAGGGAGTTCAGTGAACTCGTCAACTTACGAGCACCCACTTATGCATGCCGATATCACAATACCGTTTACTGATGAGATGCAGTACACATACACTAAGTGCTAGTCTTAATGGGAAAGGCCGATATCCTCATTAGTGGCGTAACCCTTCGACTAGGAACACGTTTAACAGTTATAATACTTAAGTAAATATCTCACGATCCTAACGATCAATTACTAGTACTTGTAATAACTGTAAGGACTATATCTATGCTTGTGACAAAGGGACACAGATATAGAATGCCAAGGTGTTTTATCATTAATACGAATAAAGGTTCGTTTATTACAATAATAAATACGAAAAACCACAGCCACATGTTGGCTTGTTGGTCACCTACTCTAACAATCTCCCACTTGACCTAAAGCCAACTACCCATAAACCGCAATCCCATCGACTCTCGATGTTTCTCATGGACCGATCTTGGTAAAGGCTTCGTGAAGGGGTCTGCAACGTTCTCTTCCGAGGTGACTCGTTCTACCTTAACTTCACCTCTATCAATGATCTCTCGGATCACGTGATACTTCCTCAGAATATGCTTCGACTTCTGATGAGATCGCGGCTCCTTAGCTTGTGCCACGGCCCCGGTGTTATCACAGTACAACGGTACTGGATCACTAGCATCAGGAATGACACCCAACTCTTGGATGAACTTCCTTATCCAAGTCCCTTCCTTTGCAGCTTCGGACGCTGCAATGTATTCCGCTTCGGTAGTGGAATCGGCCGTCGTGCTTTGCTTTGAACTCTTCCAACACACGGCACCACCATTAAGCGTGAATATAAATCCAGAATTCGACTTTGAGTCGTCCAAGTCCGATTGAAAACTAGAGTCAGTGAAACCCTCTAATTTCAACTCGGCACCCCCATAGACCAAAAATATATCCTTAGTCCTTCGCAAGTACTTGAGGATATCTTTCACGGCTTTCCAGTGAGTCGGGCCGTGGTTAGACTGATATCTGCTTGTGACACTCACAGCATACGCAATATCGGGTCTCGTACATAGCATGCCATACATTATGCTTCCTATGGCAGAAGCATAGGGCGTCCTTTTCATCTCCTCGATTTCACTAGGTGTTTGGGGACACATAGATTTCGAGAGACGAACCCCATGGGACATTGGCAAGAATCCCTTCTTGGATTCTTCCATGCTAAACCGTTTCATAACGGTGTCTATGTACAGGCTTTGGGATAAGCCAAGCATCTTTCTTGCTCTATCTCTATAGATGCGTATTCCTAATACATAAGATGCTTCTCCCAAATCCTTCATTGAGAAACGTGTGGACAACCATGCTTTCGTTTGCTGTAACATTCCTACGTCATTCCCAATGAGTAGAATGTCATCAACGTAAAGCACTAAAAATATCACTGCTCTCCCACTAACCTTCTTGTATACACAAGGTTCCTCCGGATTCTTCTCAAAATCAAACTCTTTGATAGTTGAGTCGAATCTAATGTTCCAACTACGGGATGCTTGCTTCAATCCATAAATGGATCGCTGGAGCTTGCAAACCTTTTGCTCACTTCCAGAAGATATGAAGCCTTCCGGCTGCGCCATGTAAATTTCTTCCTCAATGTCTCCATTAAGGAAGGCGGTCTTCACATCCATTTGCCATATCTCGTAGTCGTACCACGCAGCTATGGCTAGCAAAATCCTAATGGACTTCAGCATCGCGACTGGCGAAAAAGTTTCCTCATAGTCAACGCCTTGCCTTTGAGTGTAACCTTTCGCTACCAATCTAGCTTTATAGGTCGATACCTTTCCATCCACTCCAATTTTCTTCTTATAGATCCACTTGCAGCCTATAGGAACGATTCCCTTAGGTGGATCTACCAAGGTCCACACCTTGTTGGAGTACATGGAGTCCATTTCGGATTTCATGGCAGTTAGCCAATGTCCCATGTCCGCATCCGATACGGCCTCATTGTATGTTCTTGGATCTCGTCCAAGATCAACATGATCTTCATCATTTTCGAGGAGGAATAACCTATCCGGCATTTTCCGAACTCTTTCGGATCTACGTACCGTAGGTTCAGGAGGTATATTAGTGGTTTGTTGTATTGGTTCGATTACTTGTTCTTGCGTTTGAACTTCACTTTGTGGTTCTTGAACTACTTCAAGTTCTATCATGCTGCCCTTTCTATCGGATAGAAATTCCCTTTCCAAAAAGGTGGCATTTCTTGAAACAAACGTCTTTGCTTCTTTGACATATAAAACTCGTATCCCATTGAGTCTTCGGGATACCCCACAAAATAGCACAAGTCGGATTTACTATCCAACTTATCTCCCACTAATCGCTTCACATAAGCGGGACAACCCCATATCCTAATATGTTTGTAATTGGGTTTCCGGGAATGCCAAAGTTCATAAGGTGTGGATTTAACTGCTTTGGTGTTAACTCTATTCAGCAAATACGCGGCAGTACGAAGTGCATGACCCCATAAGTATGCCGGTAAGTTTGTGAACCCCATCATTGATCGAACCATATCTAATAGAGTTCGATTCCGACGTTCCGATACTCCATTAAGTTGAGGAGTTCCCGGTGGAGTCCATTGGGACTGTATCCCATTTTCTTTTAGATAGTCAATGAACTCGATGCTCAAGTATTCTCCACCACGATCGGATCGCAGCTTCTTAATACTTCGTCCGAGTTGCTTTTCTACTTCATGTCTAAAATCTTTGAACTTTTCAAATGTTTCAGACTTGTACTTCATCAAGTACACATACCCATACCTAGAATAATCGTCGGTAAAGGTAGCGAAGTAGTTATATCCACCCTTCGCACTAACACTTAGTGGACCACATACGTCTGTATGGATCAAATCCAAAAGACCTTCGGCTCGTTCCATTACCCCTTTGTAGGGTGACTTGGTCATTTTCCCTTTAAGGCAAGATTCACAAGTTTGTAGTGATTTCACGTCCTCCAAAGAGAACAATCCTTCACTAACAAAATCGTTCATCCTTCTTAAAGAGACATGACCTAATCTAGCGTGCCAAAGTTGTGCGGGGTTTTGATCTATCTCCTTACGTTTTGCTGATATAACGTTAATAGGTATTTCACTTGGATTTAGTTCATATAAGTTGTTTAATAGCCGTCCTTTGCAAATTAAATTCTCATTCTTTTGTATAATGCAAATCGAATTTCCAAAAACAAAAGTAAAACCTTCAATATCTAATACAGGAATAGAAATAAGGTTTCTAATGAGCGACGGAACAAATAAACAATCGTTCAAAACAATAGGAAAACTAGAATCCAAAACATTTAAGTAAATAGTGCCAATGGCTTCAGCAGCAACTCTTGCTCCATTCCCCATCCTTAGGTAGGTCTCACCCGCTCTAAGTCTTCGACTTCTTGTCATTAGCTGCAAATCATTGCACAAATGTGAGCCACAGCCCGTATCCAATACCCAAGAAGAAGAGTTGACAGACAAATTTACGTCAATGAAATACGTACCCTTTTCAGAACCTTTCTGCTTTAGGTAAGCCTTGCAGTTGCGGCGCCAATGTCCTTTCGTTCCACAGTGATGGCAAGCATCATCAACTTGTTTGCTAACCTTTGCTTTGGGGCCCCCACTACCTTCACCCACTTCGAACTTGCTGTTAGGAAAAAGAACTCTTTCCTTTCTCTTCTTTTGGAAAGAACTCTTCTTTCCAGAAGTAGCAGCAACGAGAACAGACTTCTCTTTCTTAATGGTGGACTCGAAGCTGACCAACATGTTCATTAACTCATCCAAGGGAGGATCTAGTTTGTTCATGTTGAAGTTCACTATGAACGATTCATAGGAACTAGGAAGAGACAACAGGATCAAATCCAACGAGAGCTCGGCCGGGAGGGTGACATCAAGATTCACTAGCTTTTCAAGGAGAGTGATCATTTTGAGACAGTGCTCGTGGACCGAAGTCCCTTCGCGCAGTCTCGCTGTGATCAACTCCTTTGTAGCAGCGTACCTCGATGCCCTAATATTCTCACTATACATGCTATCGAGATGAGCCTTTATATCGAAAGCATGCAAGTGAGACTCATATTTCCTCGCAAGCGCGGGCTCCATGGCGGCTATCATATAGCACCTAGCATGGGTGTCATCTTTCTTCCAAACTTCATAAGTTTCCTTTTCAGCATCAGTCGCTGTGGCAGGTATAGTGGCGGGAAGCCTCTCGTTCAAAACGTAGAGACGCCCCTCAACAGTTAGCACAAGCTTAAGACTACGCAACCAATCTAGGTAATTAGGGCCATTGAGTTTATTGTCGAGGATTGACATTATGGGATTCTTAGACATAGTTATCTGAGACATATAGAGAAGAGGATTATTAGAGATTCGCGTTAAATGATTGTTACAATTAAATGTTTGGACTTGTGTTATTTAATTGTTCTCCCACTAATTTTATCGAGTTCCACTTCCCTCTAGTAGACAAACGAGAAAACTGATTTTTCTTAATGGGCTTTAGGTCCAATAGACAAATATAACCCGTAGTTAATCTAGCCCGATTATATTTGCCCAAAGGTAGATCACAATCAATCATATCCACAATATGACCCTAAATTAATTTTCCTCACACTTGATAATGACCTAAGTTAATCTCGCGAATATCAAAATCGTCATGTGTCAAGTCTAACCTACCAATCAAAGATGCTCATAGAACTCGATTATGCCAAACTAATGCAGTCCCTAGTTAATCTAGCCGACCACGTTAATTCAACATAACCCTTTTCTATTGCTACCTTCATCATTATGTCAATTGAATTACAGCTTACTCTACCATAGCACTCCCCGCTAACACGGCTTACTGCACTATAGCAAAGGGCTACACATAATCCAACCGTTGGCAGAAGGAAAGAAATAACTCAACAGATTGGGTATTTCTTTATAGCTTGAAATGATTCTCAATTGAATTAAGAATGAGGGATTTTATTAAAAGTTTTATCTCATCAGAAGGTTTGGATTGGTCTATGTGATTCCTACATCTATGTTCTCTAAAGGTATATGGAAGCGCATATTGTCCTAAGAGGAACATACGACCTAACTATATAATTAATTACATTAATTAATTATCGGGTTTTCAAAATAATTATAGAACCTCAACTAACATAAATCATTCAAATAACGTTGAGGTACTAGTAATTAAGTTGAACAATAATCAATATTATATATGTGTTCTATTAATTGAAATCAATTTAACAATTTAAATTAATTAATTAATCTAACACCTATTTACTAAAATAGATGATTGTCGATCAAATTATCTAATTGGGATTAATTGAAAATAATTTTCCAAAAATTAAAATCAATTTGTTTTAAGTTTAATTTTAGAAATCTGAAATAAAATTTTTTTTTATTTTTTTAATTTTTCAGTGGACCGGTTCGGCCCAACCGGTCTGACCGGTTCGGACCGAATCGGGCCAGTTCTGTCCGGTCCAGCTGACCCAAATCAGTGGGCCGGGTCAGTCGGACCGAGAACCGGTCTGACCGACCCGAATCCACTTGGATTCGGTCAACCAAAACGCACATAACCATCGAACCGGCCGGTTCGACCGGTTCGATCCGAATAATTTAAAAACCGACATTTTAAAATAATTTCAGATCCGATTTTCCAATTTTAAACAATTTTAAAGCTGGAAAAATTCTAAACAATATTTCAAAAATATTTTAAACTTACGAAAACTCCCAATTACATAATACGACAATCGCTACTTTAATAAATCGAACATGCATATTAAAACGAACGCAATTAATTGCGCAACGAGCTCTGATACCACTGTTGGGTTTCGGGCACGTATACGCAGCGGAAAACAAAAATTTTATGTGATTTAAACGACTTTAAAACACACAAGTACATGCCCGATAAATTAAATCAATTAATTGCGTACCTTTGCGCTTCCAGCGAAATTAAAAACAACATACATGCTAATAAATTTAACCGAATTTAAATCAATTAACATGCTCGCATTTAAACCAAATAACATGCTTGCAACGATTTAATCGATTACACATAATCACATAAAATCATACAAACATAAGCATGAAATCATAGTTTAAATTTAAACCCTAAAACGAAACTAGGGTTTCGAGTATTTACCTCTTGACGCGTGAGGTAGGAGTGAACGATACGTCGTGATTACTACGGAAACCAATCCGTAGAATCGGGGCAGCAATGGAGCAGCAGCAGCGGCGGTGTGGCAGCTCACGGCGGCGCGTGTAGAGCACGCGCGGTCTTCCGGGGCGGCGCGTGGGGCAGCGTGCAGCTTCGGCTCGTGCGTTGCTCCTCGATTCTTCGATCTACGGTCTTCCTCCTCTCGGATTTCACCTCGTATACTTCGATCTACTAAATCGTGCACTA
>NW_012193303.1:141300-181447 GCF_000504015.1 Erythranthe guttata | reverse complement strand
TCGTGGACACTACCAAAGATGTTTTGTGATTCTCTCTTCTAATTTGAATTGATTTTCTTAATTGCAACTCTTTTCTTACTCTTTGATCATTTTTGCTTCCTGGACTCCAATTTTCTATTTGTACCTATAAGATACCAAATCCACCAATTAAAACAGAAATATGAATTAATCCAAAAAAAAATCCACGTAAACGTAAACGTAGAGTTTTAATTCTACACTCCACTGCATCTTTTTTATCTAGTGTTTTTGTTGTTGTTTGTTGATGCGTAATAAAGTCCTAGTATTGTAGTTCGTGTTTTTAAGAACGTTGTTGCGAATGCACTTTTGCGCATGTTTTTTTACATGTACGTTTGTCCATGTCCATTTGAGCGAGTGTTTTGTGCATGTTTGTTGATTTGTATTAATGTCCTAGGATTGTAGTTTGTGTTTTCATGATCCTTTTTGCGAATGCACTTTTGCTTGTGTACTTTTATGCATGCTTTGTACTCTTACTTATGTGCGTATCTTTTTGTAGCGAGTGTTTTTATCCACGTTTCTCGATGTGCATTCATGTCCTCGAAACTGTAGTACGTATTTTCATGATCGCTTTTGGTATCAAATTGTGACCATGTTCGAGTCCGATTTTAGAAATTTTGCCGTTAGACAGGACTTGTACTTTTGTGTGAGTACTTTTGTGCATGCTTTGTACTCTTACCTATGTGCGTATATTTTTTAGCGAGTGTTTTTGTGCACGTTTCTCGATGCGCATTCATGTCCTCGAACTGTAGTACGTATTTTCATGATCGCTTTTAGAATCCAATTGTGACCATGTTCGAGTCCGATTTTGGAATATTGCCGTTAGACGGGAATTGTAGCAAGCTGAAATAGCTTTCTAATGCCGTCGGAACTAGTTGATTTGGAGACCGGATGAGAAAGTTATGGTCGACTTCGTGGACACCACCATAGATGTTGAGGGATTCTCTCTTCTTATTAGAATTTATTTTCTTAATTATAACTCTTTTCTTACACTTTGATCATTTTTGCTTCTAGGACACCTAATTTTCAATTTGTACCTATAAGATACCAAATTCACCAATTAAAACATAAATATGAATTAATCCAAAAAAAAATCCACATAAACGTAAACGTAGAGTTTTATTTCTACAGTCCACTGTATCTTTTTTATCTAGTGTTTTTGTTGTTGTTTGTTGATGCGTAATAAAGTCCTAGTATTGTAGTTCGTGTTTTTAAGAACGTTGTTGCTGATGCACGTTTGCGCATATTATTTTACATGTACGTTTGTGGATGTCCATTTGAGCGAGTGTGTTTGTGCATGTTTCTGATTTGTATTAATTCCCTAGGACTGTAGTTTGTGTTGTCATAATCATTTTTGCAAATGCACTTTTGCGTGAGTAATTTTGTGCATGCTTGTTTACTCTTACTTATGTGCGTAACTTTTATAGCGAGTGTTTTTGTGCACGTTTCTCGATGCGCATTCATGTCCTCGAACTGTAATACGTATTTTCATGATTGCTTTTGGAATCCAATTTTGACCATGTTCGAGTCTGAATTTGGAATTTTGTCGTTAGACACGAATTGTAGCCAGCTAAAATAGCTTTCTAATGCCGTCAGAACCAGTTGATTTAGAGTCCGGATACAAAAGTTATGCTCGACTTCGTGGACACTACCAAAGATGTTTTGTGATTCTCTCTTCTAATTTGAATTGATTTTCTTAATTGCAACTGTTTTCTTACTCTTTGATCATTTTTGCTTCCTAGACTCCAATTTTTGATTTGTACCTATAAGATACCAAATCCACCAATTAAAACAGAAATATGAATTAATCCCAAAAAAAATCCACGTAAACGTAAACGTAAAGTTTTATTTCTACACTCCACTGTATCTTTTTTATCTAGTGTTTTTGTTGTTGTTTGTTGATGCGTAATAAAGTCCTAGTATTGTAGTTCGTATTTGTAAGAACGTTGTTGCGAATGTGTTTTCGCGCATGTGTTTTCACATGTACGTTTGTGCATGTCCATTTGAGCGAGTTTGTTTGTGCATGTTTGTGATTTGTATTAATTTCCTAGGTTGTAGTTTGTGTTTTCATAATCCTTTTTGCAAATGCCCTTTTGCGTGAGTACTTTTGTGCATGCTATTGTACTCTTACTTATGTGTTTATCTTTTCTACCGAGTGTTTTTGTGCACGTTTCTCGATGCGCATTCATGTCCTCAAACTGTAGTACGTATTTTCATGATCGCTTTTGGAATCCAATTTAGGCCATGTTCGAGTCCGAATTTGGAAGTTTTCCATTAGACGGGAATTGTAGCCAGCTGAAATAGCTTTCTAATGCAGCACAAACCAGTTGATTAGGAGTCCGGATGAGAAAGTTATGTTCGACTTCGTGGACACTACCAAAGTTGTTGAGGGATTCTCTCTTCTAATTTGAATTCATTTTCCTAATTGCAACTCGTTTCTTACTCTTGGATCATTTTTGCTTCCTGGGCACCTAATTTTTGATATGTACCTATAAGATACCACATCCACCAATTAAAACAGAAATATGAATTAATCCAAAAAAAAATCCACGTAAACGAAACGTAGAGTTTTATTTCTACACTCCACTGTATCTTTTTTATCTAGTGTTTTTTCTGTTGTTTGTTGATGCGTAATAAAGTCCTAGTATTGTAGTTCGGGTTTTTAAGAACGTTGTTGCGAATGCACGTTTGCGCATATTTTTTAACATGTACGATTGTGCATGTCCATTTGAGCGAGTGTGTTTGTGCATGTTTGTGATTTGTATTAATTTCTTAGGATTGTAGTTTGTGTTTTCATAATCATTTTTGCAAATGCACTTTTTGTAACACCCCGCATTTTTGGTAAAATAATTTTACCACCTTTATGTGCATACTTGTGAAATTAGAATTTATAATAATTCTTGCATGATTAGTATTTATGTGAATTAGGTAATTATGTGATTATTATGTGAATTATGTGATTATGTGAAATTATGTGATTATGTGAATATGTGAATTATGTGCTTAGGAAATATTTCGAGATATTATTTCGAAATAAATTATTTTCATGAATTAGGATTTTATTCTTGCATATGAATTTAAATGAATATTTCATCATGCACAAAATTTTTGAAAATGAAATTTTATCATGCATTTTAAGATTTTTAATTAATGTCGAAAATTAGAAAATCCTTCCCACATTTTCTTCAATTTTCGGACACACACACACACACACACATGATTTTAAAATTTGCATATTAATTAGTATTAGACATGCATTGGTGTGGTTGTACTTTGAGCATAGAAAGAAATACTCAAGCCTAGTTCCCTACTCTATAGACTAGGTATGCTTTTCACTCCTTTAAGTAAGACCAAAGGTCTTTCTTCTTCTCCCTTCCTCCTCCATTTCGGCAGCCTCACCCCCACCACCATAGCAACCAACTTCTCAAGCTTGAACCACCCTAGAACCACCACCACCTCAACTTTCAAAAATTGCAAAATCACCCCCACAAAAAGATGTATTTTCCTTTCTTCTCCACTGGCTTTGAACTCTCCAAAAAACTCTATAAATACATCCAATGCCCAAGATCAAAATACACTCTCCACCTCCAATCTCACTATCTTTAAGTTTAAGTTCTCCTTCTATTTCAACAAAAGGAGAATTTTCGGCCAAGCTTAGGAGTAAGCTTCTCCTCCCTCTTCTTTCTTCTTCTTGTCCGAAAGAGCAAAGCTCTTCTTCTTCCAAGTTCTTTTGTTCTTCTTCTTATTTTCTTAATGCCTAATCTAACTCTTAATCTCTTCTTTTATTAGAGAGAAAATAGCTATCAAATCCTTCCCCTAAAGAGTATAGGTGAGAATTCTTGAATTCTTGCTCAAACCTACAACACCACTAGTATTTTCGGGTTTTTATTTGATTTTATGTGATTTATTTGTTGATTCTTGCATATTATGTGATTTTATGGTTTAGATGATGATTGCAATATTGTTTTGAAAAGATAAATTTGTTCTTGAAGTTTTATACTTTTTCGAAAATTTGGGGAAAATGTTTAAAATTGCTTATTTGGCTTAATTAGTGCCTTGCATGTGTTAATCTAGTGTTTGATTGTTGATTTGTGAAAAGAAAATGAATTTTTGGCCTAGCCATGAAACTTTCGAATTTTTGGGGGAAAAATGCTTAAATTGCTTATTTGATTTATTTGCTATCTTGTATGTATTGATCTTGTGTTGATTGTTGTTTTAAGGCCTTGCATGTTAAGATTTGGTGATTGATTGTTGATCTAAGGTCTTGCATGTTAAGATCTAGTGATTGATGGTTGATTTAAATCTTGCATGTTAAGATCTAGTGTTTTCCATGTAAAATGATTTAAGAACTAAGGATTTGTGCTAACTTGATTTAAAATACTCTTGCATGTGAAGATCTAGTGTATTTACTTGAATAATTGTAAAGATCTAAGTCTTGAATTTTATTCTTGTAAAAATGCTAGATTTAGTGAACTTCGATGTTAGATTGTCTTTGCATGTTAAGATTTTGGTTACTTTATGTCTTTTTATGGCTAAATGATTTTGGTGAAACTTTATGTTTATTTTCTATGTGCTCTTGCTTGCTTATGTGAATCATTGGGTGTGAGGATGAGAGAAGGGTAAGTAGAAGGGTGCATGGGTGGGTGCATTAGTGTCATGAAATTTTAAAAGATAAAACTATGTTGGAAAGTCTTTCGAGGTTACGGTAAATTTCTCGGGTACAGTGAGTCGGTACCATAGGGCCTAGGGGTGGTTTGATCCCACGTAGATAGACATGATTCCATATATATGTGAGGTTATTTACCGGTAACTTAGATTGGCTCTTCCGAGGGATTCCCGACAATTTTTCATGTCATGCATGTTGCATTATGGTGTTGAGGATATAGGTGGGAAGATCTCACTCTATGGTCTTGGGATCGTAGGGTTATAAAGGTGGGAGATTCTCATTCTATAATCTTCAATACGTGTCGTGGCATAGGGTTATAAAGGTGGGATATTCTCACTCTATGGTCTTTGGATCATAGGGTTATAAAAGTGGGAATTATCTCACTCTATGCGTGTGGCAATTATGTGAATGAAGAACGCCGACGAGAAAGGGAAGTATATGATTGTTTTACTTTATGTTGCATGTTCATGTATAAGATATATGTATGTATATATGTATAGATATATGTATGCTCTATGTGCTATGTGTATTCGATAATACTTCAAGA
Source organism: Erythranthe guttata (assembly GCF_000504015.1). The sequence continues at coordinate 176,219 of NW_012193303.1, read as the reverse complement.
TTCTCATTGAGTCCTCAAAGGCTCATATAGGTGTTGTATGTTTGTAGGTATACCCGATTTAGGACCCGAGGAGTGAAGTTGGGGATCGAGCTCAAGAATCGGAAGGAGATCGTATGGAGGGGTTGTGGATTGTGTTGGATCTTAATTTACTCATGTGGTTTTATTTGTATAATATGGATGTAAAGACTTTTGATACGGTTTTAGGTATTTTCTACCGTTCGCTTCCTCCGATCGGTGGGAATTATTAAAAGAGGATATGTGTAATAGTAATTAGGATTACCCTAATTTGGATAATTAATCGTTCATCCGTAGTCTTTTGTAAGAAAAAGCAAATTTTTACTATTTATATGCATGCATGCTTTCGGCTAGTAATTTCTTCGTGTTTTGCCTCCATGTTCTAAAAATATTTCATATAGGTGTTCTTCCTACAAAATCATGAAATTTTAGGAGTATCTGCATCTCTTTGTTCTCATCATATTGGTTGATTTGTTGCATGATTTGGGTAAGTATTCAATTAGTTATGATTTATTTCTCACTACTGCATTGAAACAGAGCCATTCGGGTGTTTTCTGGTATAACTGGAGTTTTACTCACTCAAATGCCTTGTTTATACTTGGAAAATGTTTTAAACTTATTTGTCTGCCTTGGTGTAAAGTTTGGTAGTTTTTGGGTCAGTGAGGAATTTATTATGAATTTTCAAAACTCCCTCCCCTGTTCTGGATTTTAAACTGAGTGACTGGGCCATTTTATTTATTTCTCCTAAATGGCCATGCATATTTCAAAACTGTTTTAACTGAGTAATTTTATTTCTCCTAAATGACCCATGTGAGGTGATATGGTATTATTTTGGGATCATTTGCATGAGCAGTTTAAGAGGAATTAATTTTTAAAGCTTCTGCATTGAATCTGTCCATCATGCCTAGTTGTTTTCTAGTCTTGCATGTAGCATGTAAAATGAAATTTTTTTTACGTAAATTTATATCCACAAAAAAATCATTTTTAAAAGTCTTCCGCTGAGATTACATATAATAAGAGTAATCGAGAGAGGGGTGTCACAGCAGACATGGTATGAGAGCAACGATCCCGGAAACCTCCATACGACCTAAAGATCTTCACGATTCTCAAAGCACGACTCCAACTGAACACTCGGGCATGTATATATTTTATGTGAATTTTATGGCTAATGTGAATTGTTTGTATATGTTTAAGTATTAAAATGTCTGGAGCAAGAACTCGAGCTCAAAATGCCGCTAACGATCCTCACAATCAATCTCGTACCATCCAAGACCTCACCGCCCTCGTCCGAGAACAAAATGAACAAATCAACCGCCTTGTTAACCTTCAAAACCAAAACCCTCCTCCTCCTCCTCCTCCTCCCCAACCTAGAAATACAGCCCCACCAGCCACCTACGAGCGATTCTTGAAAATGCATCCTACCGAATTCCACGGCGGCCCAAGTCCAACTGTTGCCGAAGAATGGATCAAATCTCTCGAAGTTATTTTCGAATACATGGTGATGAATGACGGCGACCGAATCCATTGCGCACTATTCTTGTTGAAAAACGAAGCCCGAAATTGGTGGGAAGGCGCAAAGAGTGGGATCGATCTAGCAAATACCACTTGCGAAGCTTTCAAAGTTCTTTTCTTCGAAAAGTACTTTTCCAAGAATGTTCAAGCACAAAAGCTTAAGGAGTTTCTCGAACTCAAACAAGGAAACCTATCCGTTGCCGAATTCACACGCCGTTTCGAGCAAGGAAGCCTCTACGCACCTTTCATATCCAAAGACGACACCGAGAAAATGAATCACTGCCTAAGAGGCCTCAACCCGATAATCAAGCGCGACTTTCGACTAACCTCTGCCTCTACTTTCCGCGGAGTAGTGGACAAAGCCTTGGAAGCCGAACAAGACGAGATGGAAATCTGACAATGGAGACCTCCTCAGCTCTTCTCGACCATTGTTGGCCGAAAACCTACACAGTCGAATTTTAGAGAGAATTAACTAAATTAAATTAAAAGGCAAATTAAAACGACAAAGCAAGAAAGCAAGAAAGCAAATTAAACACGAAGATTTATCAGAGTAAACGAGCCTAGGATTTTATTCTTCCCCCTATGTGATTATTATTCCCCCAATTGCTTCAATTATGCAATCAATTAACCCGGATTATTAACCTGAGATGCTAAAATAATCATAACCCGCTTCCGCGTGTATTACGGTTCTAATACTCAAGATTCAATTACTATATTCCTATGCAATTAATTCTAGAACACAGCATTAAGCACAAATCTCAATAATGGCTACCTAAGAGATTAACTATATTCCTATGTTAATACCACAAAGGCTCTTCTACCACAGTTCTAATTATTAACCCGATCTTCCGATTCATGCGATTAACAATAACATATAAGCACATAAGTTGATCAAGTTCATGCACTTAATAAAACAAGTAGAAGAAATAATCCGGAATTAAAACTTGCATAAAATCATAGAATTGGGTTCATAAATCCCACATAGGGTTCCAAATAAAATCCTAGAAATAAGAAATTTAGCTACTCATGATTAAAGGAAAAACACAAATAAAATAAGTCATAAACGATAAATCTATGCTTAGAGTCTTCGAATTCTTCGTCTTCGTTATTGCTTTGTTGCTCTCCAAATTGCGTCAAAAAGATCCTCAATTGTGTGCTTGGATTGGTCTTATATAGGGTGAAGAACTTGGGGAAGAAGACAGTTTCCTTGTGCAATTAAAATCCCTTTACTGCGCAACTTCGGAGTCTCGGACGGGGGTCCCACAATTTGCACTAAAACTGGGACGGGGGTCCGAGCTTTAAATCTTCAGAATTTTGATTTTTTCACTTTTGGCCCATATTTTCTCCAAAATTGCAGTTTTGACCCCATACTTTTCTAAATCTTCAATTTGTACCTAAAATACAATAAATCAACTTTTTAAGCACCAATTATCGTTAAAACACACCATAAGCTCAAATAAAAAAGTACGATAAAGTGTAAAAATATACACTTAACAACCATGGAAGAAACCGAACCTCAACAACGCCAAAGGAAAGCAACAGATCAACCGAGCAACCGTGACCCCGAACAACCAGCCCTTTTGCCCCAAATGCAAGAGAGCCAACCACTGTTTTCGATGCAAGAAGCCCGGAGTCCGAGACTGCCGTATCGCCCCGAGACAGGTGCCGGGATGAGTATTCGCCATGACTAGAGACCAAGCCGAAGCTGACCCGTCAATGATCGCAGGTACCGTTAATGTGTATAATAATTCCGTGTATGCCCTCATCGACTCCGGATCAACTCACTCATTCATCTCAAGTACCCTCGTTGCCGAACTCCGCCTAGTCCGTAGTCAAGCCGATGCCTTGTTTAGCATACTCATTCCTTCCGGTGATGAACTTAAATCAAATTTCATCATCAAAGATTGCCCTATTCAGATTCATAACCAAACCTTAGCCTCCGATCTAATCATCCTACCCATTAAACATTTTGAAATAATCCTCGGAATGGATTGGTTATCAAAATTCGACGCCCAAATCAATTGCGCTCACAAAACCGTTCGTTTCTCCTTACCGAATGGAAGTTTTCTTGAATTCCGAAGCTCGTAGAATCCGTCGATTCCTATCATTTCCTCCATCAAAGCGAGCAAACTTATTCGAAAAGGGCATCTATGTCATTTGCTCGACATAGTGGAAGCTCTCAACGAAGATAAAGCCGACATTTCCAAAGTGCCAACCGTTTGCGAATTTCCCGATGTCTTTCTCGAAGATCTCCCCGGTCTTCCGCCCGATCGTGAAATCGAATTCGAAATTAATTTGATCCCCGGTTCCGCTCCTATCTTGAAGGCACCTTACCGCATGGCGCCATTAGAGCTAAAGGAACTCAAAGACCAAATTCAAGATCTTATCGACAAGAAGTTCATCCGCCCTAGTTTTTCCCCATGGGGTGCTCCGGTACTCTTCGTGAAAAATAAAGACGGAACCCTTCGAATGTGTATCGACTACCGAGAACTCAACAAGGTCACCATAAAAAACACGTATCCATTGCCAAGAATTGACGACCTTTTCGACCAACTTCAAGGCTTCACGGTCTATTCCAAAATCGACCTCCGTTCCGGATATTATCAATTGAAGATCAAGAAGGAAGATATTCCGAAAACTGCGTTTTGGACTCGTTACGGCCATTACGAATTTGTAGTGATGTCGTTTGGTCTAATTAACCAACGCCCCAACCGCTTTCATGGATCTCATGAATCGAATCTTCCTCAAATATCTCGATAAATTTGTGATTGTATTCATCGACGATATCTTAGTGTATTCAAGAAATGATGAAGAACATCGGAATCATTTGGAAATTGGTGCTCTAAACTCTCCGAGAGAACCAACTCTATGCGAAGTTTTCCAAATGTGAGTTTTGGTTAAGACAAGTCCACTTTCTTGGTCACGTAATTTCCAAGGAAGGCATAGCCGTTGATCCAAGCAAAATTGAAGCCGTTTGTAATTGGTCAATCCCTCGTAATTTCGGAGAAATCCGAAGTTTCCTCGGCCTCGCAGGCTACTACCGACGGTTCGTTCCGAACTTTTCCAAGATAGCCGCTCCACTCTCTCGTTTGACCCGAAAGGAAGTCAAGTATCAATGGACTCCCGAATGCGAGTCTAGTTTCCAAGAACTCAAGAAGCAATTAACCTCGGCACCAATCCTCGCTCTACCCGATAAAACCGGAAACTACGTGGTCTAGAGTGACGTCTCCAAGCACGGGCTCGGAGCCATCCTAATGCAAAATGGGAACGTGATTGCCTATGCCTCTAGACAATTAAAAGACTATGAGAAGAATTACCCGACGCACGACTTGGAACTCGTGGCAGTCGTGTTCGCCCTCCAAATTTGGAGACATTACCTTTATGGCGAAAAATGTTCGATCTTCACCGACCACAAAAGTCTCAAGTACTTCTTTACTCAGAAAGAGCTCAATATGAGGCAAAGAAGATGGCTTGAATTAGTCAAGGACTATGATTGCGAAATGCTTTACCATCCCGGTAAGGCTAACGTTGTCGCTGACGCTCTTAGCCGAAAATCCATGTCCGCCTTGATCATTAAACTGCCGCTCGAATCAACTATCAAGTCCGCTCATGATGATCAACTTGTCAAAATCCGAGAAGGCTTAGCAACCGGTCAAAATCCAAATTTCTCAATGACCGACGGCAACATCTTGAAATTTCAAGGGAGAATCTGCATTTCGGCAAACAAGGAGATAAAGGGATTAAATCTGGACGAAGCTCACAAAACGCCCTACTCTTGCCATCCGGGTGAAACCAAAATGTATCAAGACTTGAAGAAGTTGTACTGGTGGCCAGGCATGAAGAAGGATATAGCCAAATACGTATCTGAATGCCTAATTTGTCAACAAATCAAAATGGAGCACCAAAGGCCCGGTGGACTTCTACAATCCAACCTTATTCCCGAATGGAAATGGGAAAGAGTAACGATGGACTTTGTTCAAGGTTTCCCGAAGACCCTTAAAGGATCCGATTCAATATGGGTAATAGTCGATCGCCTAACTAAGTCCGCACACTTCTTACTGGTCAAGACCACTTTTAGTCTCGAAAAATTGGCCGAACTCTATATCGGAGAAATCGTCCGACTCCATGGCGTTCCGATATCAATCCTCTCGGACCGAGATCCCCGATTCACTTCCAAATTTTGGAAAAGACTACACGAAACGATGGGGGAACCCGTCTAGCCTTTAGCACGGCATACCATCCCCAAACCGACGGACAATCGGAAAGGACAATCAAGACCCTCGAAGACATGCTTCGAGCATGTATAATGGATTTTGGTGGTAATTGGGAAAGCCGTCTACCTCTCATCGAATTCTCGTACAACAATAGCTTCCAATCTTCGATCGGAATGGCACCTTACGATGCTTTGTACGGAAGAAAATGCCGTTCTCCAATCCATTGGGACGAAGTAGGAGAGCGAAGATTATTAGGACCCGAGCTAGTCCAACACACCGTCGACATAATCAAGAATATTCGAGAGAAAATGAGAACCGCCCAAGATCGCCAACAAAAATACGCAAATAAAAGAAGACGAGAGTTGGAATTCCAAGCCAGTGACCACGTATTCTTGAAAGTCGCTCCACTCAAACGAATCATGCGATTCGGAAAACGAGGAAAGTTAAGCCCTCGATTCATTGGACCCTTCGAAATACTCGACCGAATTGGTGGCCAAGCCTATCGCCTCGCTTTACCGCCTCAACTATCCAAGATCCACAATGTCTTTCACGTCTCCATGCTCCGAAAATATATTCCCAACCCTAACCACATCCTTGAAACCGAACCCCTTGATTTATCCTCGATCCTATCCTTTACCGAAGAACCCTCCCACATATTAGACCGAAAAGATAGGAAACTCCGAAACAAAGAAATTCGCCTAGCCAAAATCCTTTGGAAAAACCATTCTCTGGATGAGTCAACGTTGGAACTTGAGGATGAGATTGTGAGTCGTTATCCGGAACTAATTGAAAAAGGTACAAATTTTGGGGACAAATTTTTTTTAAGGGGAGAAGATTGTAACACCCCGCATTTTCGGTAAAATAATTTTACCACCTTTATGTGCATATTTTGTGAAATTAGAATTTATAATAATTCTTGCATGATTAGTATTTATGTGAATTAGGTAATTATGTGATTATTATGTGAATTATGTGATTATGTGAAATTATGTGATTATGTGAATTATTTGCTTAGGAAATATTTGAGATATTATTTCGAAATAAATTATTTTCATGAATTAGGATTTTATTCTTGCATATGAATTTAAATGAACATTTCATCATGCACAAAATTTTTGAAAATGAAATTTTATCATGCATTTTAGGATTTGTAATTAATGTGGAAAATTAGAAAATCCTCCCCACATTTTCATCAATTTTCGGACATCACACACACACATACACACACATGATTTTAAAATTTGCATATTAATTAGTATTAGACATGCATTGGTGTGGTTGTACTTTGAGCATAGAAAGAAATACTCAAGCCTAGTTCCCTACTCTATAGACTAGGTATGCTTTTCACTCCTTTAAGTAAGACCAAAGGTCTTTCTTCTTCTCCCTTCCTCCTCCATTTCGGCAGCCTCACCCCCAGCACCATAGCAACCACCTTCTCAAGCTTGAACCACCCTAGAACCACCACCACCTCAACTTTCGAAAATTGCAAAATCACCCCCACAAAAAGATGTATTTCCCTTTCTTCTCCACTGGCTTTGAACTCTCCAAAAAACTCTATAAATACATCCAATGCCCAAGATAAAAATACACTCTCCACCTCCAATCTCACTATCTATAAGTTTAAGGTCTCCTTCTATTTCAACAAAAGGAGAATTTTCGGCCAAGCTTAGGAGTAAGCTTCTCCTCCCTCTTCTTTCTTCTTCTTTTCCGAAAGAGCAAAGCTCTTCTTCCTCCAAGTTCTTTTGTTCTTCTTATTATTTTCTTAATGCCTAATCTAACTCTTAATCTCTTCTTTTATTAGAGAGAAAAGAGCTAACAAATCCATAGGTGAGAATTCTTGAATTCTTGCTCAAACCTACAACACCACTAGTATTTTCGGTTTTTATGTGTTTTTATGTGATTTATTTGTTGATTCTTGCATATTATGTGATTATATGGTTTAGATGATGATTGCATGTTAGTGTTTTGAAAAGATAACTTTGTTCTTGAAGTTTTATACTTTTTCGAAAATTTGGGGAAAAATGTTTAAAATTGCTTATTTGGCTTAATTAGTGCCTTGCATGTGTTAATCTAGTGTTTGATTGTTGATTTGTGAAAAGAAAATGAATTTTTGGCCTAGCCATGAAACTTTCGAATTTTAGGGGGAAAAATGCTTAAATTGCTTATTTGATTTATTTGCTATCTTGTATTGATCGTGCGTTGATTGTTGTTTTAAGGCCTTGCATGATAAGATTTGGTGATTGATTGTTGATCTAAGGTCTTGCATGTTAAGATCTAGTGATTGATGGTTGATTTAAAGTCTTGGATGTTAAGATCTAGTGTTTTCCATGTATAATGATTTAAGAACTAATGGTTGATTTAAAGTCTTGGATGTTAAGATCTAGTGTTTTCCATGTATAATGATTTAAGAACTAAGGATTTGTGTTAACTTGATTTAAAATACTCTTGCATGTGAAGATCTAGTGTATTTACTTGAATAAATGTAAAGATGTAAGTCTTGAATTTTATTCTTGTAAAAATGCTAGATTTAGTGAACTTCGATGTAAGATTGTCTTTGCATGTTAAGATTTTGGTTACTTTATGTTTTTTTATGGCTAAATGATTTTGGTGAAACTTTATGTGTATTTTCTATGTGCTCTTGCTTTCTTATGTGAATCATTGGGTGTGAGGATGAGAGAAGGGTAAGTAGAAGGGTGCATGGGTGGGTGCATTAGTGTCATGAAATTTTAAAAGATAAAACTATGTTGGAAAGTCTTTAGAGGTTACGGTAAATTTCCCGGGTACGGCGAGTCGGTACTGTAGGGCCTAGGGGTGGTTTGATCCCACGTAGATAGACATGATTCGATATATATGTGAGGTTATTTACCGGTAACTTAGATTGGCTCTTCCGAGGGATTCCCGACAATTTTTCATGTCATGCATGTTGCATTATGGTGTTGAGGATATAGGTGGGAAGATCTCACTCTATGGTCTTGGGATCGTAGGGTTATAAAGGTGGGAGATTCTCATTCTATAATCTTCAATACGTGTCATGGCATAGGGTTATAAAGGTGGGATATTCTCACTCTATGGTCTTGGGATCATAGGGTTATAAAAGTGGGAATTATCTCACTCTATGCGTGTGGCAATTATGTGAATGAAGAACGCCGACGAAAAAGGGAAGTATATGATTGTTTTACTTTATGTTGCATGTTCATGTATAAGATATATGTATGTATATATGTATAGATAAATGTATGGTCTATGTGCTATGTGTATTCGATAATACTTCAAGATTCTCATTGAGTCCTCAAAGACTCATATAGGTGTTGTATGTTTGTAGGTATACCCGATTTAGGACCCGAGGAGTGAAGTTGGGGATCGAGCTCAAGAATCGGAAGGAGATAGTATGGAGGGGTTGTGGATTGTGTTGGCTCTTAATTTAATCATGTGGTTTTATTTGTATAATATGCTTGTAAAGACTTTTGATACGGTTTTAGGTATTTTCTACCGTTCGCTTCCTCCGATCGGTGGGAATTATTAAAAGAGGAATGTGTAATAGTAATTAGGATTACCCTATTTTGGATAATTAATCGGTAATCCGTAGTCTTTTGTAAGCAAAAGCAAATTTTTACTATCTATATGCATGCATGCTTTCGGCTAGTAATTTCTTCATGTTTTGCCTCCAGGTTCTAAAATTATTTGATATAGGTTTTCTGCTTAGAAAATCATGAAATTTTAGCAGTCTCTACATTTCTCAGTTCTCATCATATTGATAGGTCTTTTGCATGATTTGGGTAAGTATTCAATTAGTTATGATTTATTTCTGACTACTGCATTGAAACAGAGCCATTCGGGTGTTTTCTGGTATAACTGGAGTTTTACTTACTCAAATGCCTTGTTTCTACTTGAAAAATGTTTTAAACTTATTTTACTGCCTTGGTGTAAAATTTGGTTGTTTGTGGGTGAGTCAGGAATTTATTATGAATTTTCAAATCTCCCTCCCATGTTCTGGATTTTAAACTGAGTGACTGCCATTTTATTTATTGCTACTAAATGGCCATGCATCTTTCAAAACTGTTTTAACTGAGTGATCTAGACCCATGTTAGATAATATGGTATTATTTTGGGATCATTTGCATGAGTAGGTTAAGAGGAATTAATTTTTAAAGCTTTTGCATTGAATCTGTCCGAACTTGCATTAAGTCCATCATGCCTAGTTGTTTTCTAGTCTTGCATGTAGCATGAATTGGTGTTAATTGGTTGATTAGGGTTTATTATAGTGACACCTCTCTCCCTCTGATGTAAAACGAATTTGTTTTGACGTAAAAATCATTTTTAAAATCATTTGTGAATTGTATTAATCTCCAAGGATTGTAGTTTGTGTTTTAATAATCCTTTTTGCAAATGCACTTTTGCGTGAGTACTTTTGTGCATGCTTTTGTACTCTTACTTTTGGGTTTATCTTTTCTAGCGAGTGTTTTTGTGCACATTTCTCGATGCGCATTCATGTCCTCTAACTGTAGTATGTATTTTCATGATCGCTTTTGGAATCCAATTTTGACCATGTTCGAGTTTGAATTTGGAATTTTGCCGTTAGACGGGAATTGTTGCCAGCTGAAATAGCTTTCTAATGCCAGAGGAACCAGTTGATTTGGAGTCCGGATGAGAAAGTTATGCTCGACTTCGTGGACACTACCAAAGATGTTGAGGGATTCTCTCTTTTAATTTGAATTTATTTTCCTAATCGCAACTCGTTTCTTACTTTTAGATCATTTTTGCTTCCTGGACACCTAATTTTCGATTTGTACCTATAAGATACCACATCCACCAATTAAAACAGAAATATGAATTAATCCAAAAACAAAATCCCCGTAAACGAAACGTAGAGTTTTATTTCTACACTCCACTGTATCTTTTTTATCTAGTGTTTTTTCTGTTGTTTGTTGATGCGTAATAAAGTCCTAGTATTGGAGTTCGGGTTTTTAAGAACGTTGTTGCGAATGCACGTTTGCGCATATTTTTTAACATGTACGATTGTGCATGTCCATTTGAGCGAGTGTGTTTGTGCATGTTTGTGATTTGTATTAATTTCTTAGGATTGTAGTTTGTGTTTTCATAATCATTTTTGCAAATGCACTTTTTGTAACACCCCGCATTTTCGGTAAAATAATTTTACCACCTTTATGTGCATACTTGTGAAATTAGAATTTATAATAATTCTTGCATGATTAGTATTTATGTGAATTAGGTAATTATGTGATTATTATGTGAATTATGTGATTATGTGAAATTATGTGATTATGTGAATATGTGAATTATGTGCTTAGGAAATATTTCGAGATATTATTTCGAAATAAATTATTTTCATGAATTAGGATTTTATTCTTGCATATGAATTTAAATGAATATTTCATCATGCACAAAATTTTTGAAAATGAAATTTTATCATGCATTTTAGGATTTTTAATTAATGTCGAAAATTAGAAAATCCTTCCCACATTTTCTTCAATTTTCGGACACACACACACACACACACATGATTTTAAAATTTGCATATTAATTAGTATTAGACATGCATTGGTGTGGTTGTACTTTGAGCATAGAAAGAAATACTCAAGCCTAGTTCCCTACTCTATAGACTAGGTATGCTTTTCACTCCTTTAAGTAAGACCAAAGGTCTTTCTTCTTCTCCCTTCCTCCTCCATTTCGGCAGCCTCACCCCCACCACCATAGCAACCAACTTCTCAAGCTTGAACCACCCTAGAACCACCACCACCTCAACTTTCAAAAATTGCAAAATCACCTCCACAAAAAGATGTATTTTCCTTTCTTCTCCACTGGCTTTGAACTCTCCAAAAAACTCTATAAATACATCCAATGCCCAAGATCAAAATACACTCTCCACCTCCAATCTCACTATCTTTAAGTTTAAGTTCTCCTTCTATTTCAACAAAAGGAGAATTTTCGGCCAAGCTTAGGAGTAAGCTTCTCCTCCCTCTTCTTTCTTCTTCTTGTCCGAAAGAGCAAAGCTCTTCTTCTTCCAAGTTCTTTTGTTCTTCTTCTTATTTTCTTAATGCCTAATCTAACTCTTAATCTCTTCTTTTATTAGAGAGAAAATAGCTAACAAATCCTTCCCCTAAAGAGTATAGGTGAGAATTCTTGAATTCTTGCTCAAACCTACAACACCACTAGTATTTTCGGGTTTTTATTTGATTTTATGTGATTTATTTGTTGATTCTTGCATATTATGTGATTTTATGGTTTAGATGATGATTGCAATATTGTTTTGAAAAGATAAATTTGTTCTTGAAGTTTTATACTTTTTCGAAAATTTGGGGAAAATGTTTAAAATTGCTTATTTGGCTTAATTAGTGCCTTGCATGTGTTAATCTAGTGTTTGATTGTTGATTTGTGAAAAGAAAATGAATTTTTGGCCTAGCCATGAAACTTTCGAATTTTTGGGGGAAAAATGCTTAAATTGCTTATTTGATTTATTTGCTATCTTGTATGTATTGATCTTGTGTTGATTGTTGTTTTAAGGCCTTGCATGTTAAGATTTGGTGATTGATTGTTGATCTAAGGTCTTGCATGTTAAGATCTAGTGATTGATGGTTGATTTAAATCTTGCATGTTAAGATCTAGTGTTTTCCATGTAAAATGATTTAAGAACTAAGGATTTGTGCTAACTTGATTTAAAATACTCTTGCATGTGAAGATCTAGTGTATTTACTTGAATAATTGTAAAGATCTAAGTCTTGAATTTTATTCTTGTAAAAATGCTAGATTTAGTGAACTTCGATGTTAGATTGTCTTTGCATGTTAAGATTTTGGTTACTTTATGTCTTTTTATGGCTAAATGATTTTGGTGAAACTTTATGTTTATTTTCTATGTGCTCTTGCTTGCTTATGTGAATCATTGGGTGTGAGGATGAGAGAAGGGTAAGTAGAAGGGTGCATGGGTGGGTGCATTAGTGTCATGAAATTTTAAAAGATAAAACTATGTTGGAAAGTCTTTCGAGGTTACGGTAAATTTCCCGGGTACAGTGAGTCGGTACCATAGGGCCTAGGGGTGGTTTGATCCCACGTAGATAGACATGATTCCATATATATGTGAGGTTATTTACCGGTAACTTAGATTGGCTCTTCCGAGGGATTCCCGACAATTTTTCATGTCATGCATGTTGCATTATGGTGTTGAGGATATAGGTGGGAAGATCTCACTCTATGGTCTTGGGATCGTAGGGTTATAAAGGTGGGAGATTCTCATTCTATAATCTTCAATACGTGTCGTGGCATAGGGTTATAAAGGTGGGATATTCTCACTCTATGGTCTTTGGATCATAGGGTTATAAAAGTGGGAATTATCTCACTCTATGCGTGTGGCAATTATGTGAATGAAGAACGCCGACGAGAAAGGGAAGTATATGATTGTTTTACTTTATGTTGCATGTTCATGTATAAGATATATGTATGTATATATGTATAGATATATGTATGCTCTATGTGCTATGTGTATTCGATAATACTTCAAGATTCTCATTGAGTCCTCAAAGGCTCATATAGGTGTTGTATGTTTGTAGGTATACCCGATTTAGGACCCGAGGAGTGAAGTTGGGGATCGAGCTCAAGAATCGGAAGGAGATCGTATGGAGGGGTTGTGGATTGTGTTGGATCTTAATTTACTCATGTGGTTTTATTTGTATAATATGGATGTAAAGACTTTTGATACGGTTTTAGGTATTTTCTACCGTTCGCTTCCTCCGATCGGTGGGAATTATTAAAAGAGGATATGTGTAATAGTAATTAGGATTACCCTAATTTGGATAATTAATCGTTCATCCGTAGTCTTTTGTAAGAAAAAGCAAATTTTTACTATTTATATGCATGCATGCTTTCGGCTAGTAATTTCTTCGTGTTTTGCCTCCATGTTCTAAAAATATTTCATATAGGTGTTCTTCCTACAAAATCATGAAATTTTAGGAGTATCTGCATCTCTTTGTTCTCATCATATTGGTAGATTTGTTGCATGATTTGGGTAAGTATTCAATTAGTTATGATTTATTTCTCACTACTGCATTGAAACAGAGCCATTCGGGTGTTTTCTGGTATAACTGGAGTTTTACTCACTCAAATGCCTTGTTTATACTTGGAAAATGTTTTAAACTTATTTGTCTGCCTTGGTGTAAAGTTTGGTAGTTTTTGGGTCAGTGAGGAATTTATTATGAATTTTCAAAACTCCCTCCCCTGTTCTAGATTTTAAACTGAGTGACTGGGCCATTTTATTTATTTCTCCTAAATGGCCATTTTATTTATTTCTCCTAAATGTTTTAACTGAGTAATTTTATTTATCCTAAATGACCCATGTGAGGTGATATGGTATTATTTTGGGATCATTTGCATGAGCAGTTTAAGAGGAATTAATTTTTAAAGCTTCTGCATTGAATCTGTCCATCATGCCTAGTTGTTTTCTAGTCTTGCATGTAGCATGTAAAATGAAATTTTTTTTACGTAAATTTATATCCACAAAAAAATCATTTTTAAAAGTCTTCCGCTGAGATTACATATAATAAGAGTAATCGAGAGAGGGGTGTCACAGCAGACATGGTATGAGAGCAACGATCCCGGAAACCTCCATACGACCTAAAGATCTTCACGATTCTCAAAGCACGACTCCAACTGAACACTCGGGCATGTATATATTTTATGTGAATTTTATGGCTAATGTGAATTGTTTGTATATGTTTAAGTATTAAAATGTCTGGAGCAAGAACTCGAGCTCAAAATGCCGCTAACGATCCTCACAATCAATCTCGTACCATCCAAGACCTCACCGCCCTCGTCCGAGAACAAAATGAACAAATCAACCGCCTTGTTAACCTTCAAAACCAAAACCCTCCTCCTCCTCCTCCTCCTCCCCAACCTAGAAATACAGCCCCACCAGCCACCTACGAGCGATTCTTGAAAATGCATCCTACCGAATTCCACGGCGGCCCAAGTCCAACTGTTGCCGAAGAATGGATCAAATCTCTCGAAGTTATTTTCGAATACATGGTGATGAATGACGGCGACCGAATCCATTGCGCACTATTCTTGTTGAAAAACGAAGCCCGAAATTGGTGGGAAGGCGCAAAGAGTGGGATCGATCTAGCAAATACCACTTGGGAAGCTTTCAAAGTTCTTTTCTTCGAAAAGTACTTTTCCAAGAATGTTCAAGCACAAAAGCTTAAGGAGTTTCTCGAACTCAAACAAGGAAACCTATCCGTTGCCGAATTCACACGCCGTTTCGAGCAAGGAAGCCTCTACGCACCTTTCATATCCAAAGACGACACCGAGAAAATGAATCACTGCCTAAGAGGCCTCAACCCGATAATCAAGCGCGACTTTCGACTAACCTCTGCCTCTACTTTCCGCGGAGTAGTGGACAAAGCCTTGGAAGCCGAACAAGACGAGATGGAAATCTGACAATGGAGACCTCCTCAGCTCTTCTCGACCATTGTTGGCCGAAAACCTACACAGTCGAATTTTAGAGAGAATTAACTAAATTAAATTAAAAGGCAAATTAAAACGACAAAGCAAGAAAGCAAGAAAGCAAATTAAACACGAAGATTTATCAGAGTAAACGAGCCTAGGATTTTATTCTTCCCCCTATGTGATTATTATTCCCCCAATTGCTTCAATTATGCAATCAATTAACCCGGATTATTAACCTGAGATGCTAAAATAATCATAACCCGCTTCCGCGTGTATTACGGTTCTAATACTCAAGATTCAATTACTATATTCCTATGCAATTAATTCTAGAACACAGCATTAAGCACAAATCTCAATAATGGCTACCTAAGAGATTAACTATATTCCTATGTTAATACCACAAAGGCTCTTCTACCACAGTTCTAATTATTAACCCGATCTTCCGATTCATGCGATTAACAATAACATATAAGCACATAAGTTGATCAAGTTCATGCACTTAATAAAACAAGTAGAAGAAATAATCCGGAATTAAAACTTGCATAAAATCATAGAATTGGGTTCATAAATCCCACATAGGGTTCCAAATAAAATCCTAGAAATAAGAAATTTAGCTACTCATGATTAAAGGAAAAACACAAATAAAATAAGTCATAAACGATAAATCTATGCTTAGAGTCTTCGAATTCTTCGTCTTCGTTATTGCTTTGTTGCTCTCCAAATTGCGTCAAAAAGATCCTCAATTGTGTGCTTGGATTGGTCTTATATAGGGTGAAGAACTTGGGGAAGAAGGCAGTTTCCTTGTGCAATTAAAATCCCTTTACTGCGCAACTTCGGAGTCTCGGACGGGGGTCCCACAATTTGCACTAAAACTGGGACGGGGGTCCGAGCTTTAAATCTTCAGAATTTTGATTTTTTCACTTTTGGCCCATATTTTCTCCAAAATTGCAGTTTTGACCCCATACTTTTCTAAATCTTCAATTTGTACCTAAAATACAATAAATCAACTTTTTAAGCACCAATTATCGTTAAAACACACCATAAGCTCAAATAAAAAAATACGATAAAGTGTAAAAATATACACTTAACAACCATGGAAGAAACCGAACCTCAACAACGCCAAAGGAAAGCAACAGATCAACCGAGCAACCGTGACCCCGAACAACCAGCCCTTTTGCCCCAAATGCAAGAGAGCCAACCACTGTTTTCGATGCAAGAAGCCCGGAGTCCGAGACTGCCGTATCTTTTTTATCTAGTGTTTTTGCTGTTGTTTGTTGATGCGTAATAAGGTCCTAGTATTGTAGTTCGTGTTTTGAAGAACATAGTTGCGAATGCACGTTTGCACATATATTTTTACATGTACGTTTGTGCATGTCCATTTGAGCGAGTGTGTTTGTGCATGTTTGTGATTTGTATTAATTTCCTAAAATTGTAGTTTGTGTTTTCATAATCATTTTTGCAAATGCACTTTTGCGTGAGTACTTTTGTGCATGACTTTGAACTCTTACTTATGTGCGTAACTTTTCTAGCGAGTGTTTTTGTGCACGTTTCTCGATGCACATTCATGTCCTCGAACTATAGTACGCATTTTCATTATCGCTTTTGGAATCGAATTTGGACCATGTTCGTGTCCGAATTTGGAATTTTGCTGTTAGAAAGGAATTGTAGCCAGCTGAAATAGCTTTCTAATGCCGCCGGAACCCGTTCATTTGGAGTGCATATGAGAAAGTTATGCTCGACTTCGTGGACTCTACCAAAGATGTTGAGGGATTCTCTCTTCTAATTTGATTTGATTTTCCTAATTGCAACTATCTTCTTACTCTTAAATCATTTTAGCTTCCTAGACACGTAATTTTCGATTTGTACCTATAAGATACCAAATCCACCAATTAAAACAGAAATCTGAATTAATCCAAAAAAAAAATATCCACTAAAACGTAAACGTAGAGTTTTATTTCTACACTCCACTGTTTCTTTTTTATCTATTGCTTTTGCTGTTGTTTGTTGATGCGTATTAAAGTCCTAGTATTGTAGTTCGTGTTTTTAAGAACGTTGTTGCGAATGCACGTTTGCGCATGTTTTTTTACATGTACGTTTGTGCATGTCCATTTGAGCGAGTGTGTTTGTGCATGTTTGTGAATTGTATTAATTTCCTAGGATTGTAGTTTGTGTTTTCATAATCCTTATTGCAAATGCACTTTTGCGTGAGTACTTTTGTGCATGCTTTTGTACTCTTACTTATGTGTTTATCTTTTCTAGCGATTGTTTTTATGCACGTTTCTCCATGCGCATTCATGTCCTCTAACATTAGTACGTATTTTCATGATCGCTTTTGGAATCCAATTTTGACTATGTTCGAGTCCGAATTTGGAATTTTGCCATTAGACGGGAATTGTAGCCTGCTAAAATAGCTTTCTAATGCCGCAGTAACCAGTTGATTTGGTGTCCGGATGAGAAAGTTATGCTCGACTTCGTGGACACTACCAAAGATGTTGAGGGATTCTCTCTTCTAATTTGAATTTATTTTCCTAATTGCAACTCGTTTCTTACTCTTTTATCATTTTTGCTTCCTAGACACCTAATTTTAGATTTGTACCTATAAGATACCACATCCAATAATTAAAACAGATATATGAATTAATCCAAAAAAACATCCACGTAAACGATACGTAGAGTTTTATTTCTACACACCACTGTATCTTTTTGATCTAGTGTTTTTGATGTTGTTTGTTGATACGTAATAAAGTCCTAGTATTGTAGTTCGTGTTTTTAAGAACGTTGTTGCGAATGCACGTTTGCGCATATTTTTTTACATGTACGTTTGTGCATGTCCATTTGAGCGAGTGTGTTTGTGCATGTTTGTGATTTGTATTAATTTCCTAGGATTGTAGTTTGTGTTTTCATAATCATTTTTGCAAATGCACTTTTGCGTGAGTACTTTTGTGCATGATTTTGAACTCTTACTTATGTGCGTAACTTTTCTAGAGAGTGTTTTTGTGCACGTTTCTCGATGCACATTCATGTCCTGGAACTGTAGTACGTATTTTCATGATCGCTTTTGGAATCGAATTTTAACCATGTTCGAGTCCGAATTTGGAATTTTGTTGTTAGAAAGGAATTGTAGCCAGCTAAAATAGCTTTCAAATGCCGCCGGAACCCGTTCATTTGGAGTCCAGATGAGAAAGTTATGCTCGACTTCGTGGACACTACCAAAGATGTTGAGGGATTCTCTCTTCTAATTTGATTTGATTTTCCTAATTGCAACTATTTTCTTACTCTTTAATCATTTTAGCTTCCTGGACACGTAATTTTCGATTTGTACCTATAAGATACCAAATCCACCAATTAAAACAGAAATATGAATTAATCCAAAAAAAAATCCACTTAAACGTAAAGTAGAGTTTTATTTCTACACTCCAGTGTCTCTTTTTTATCTATTGCTTTTGCTGTTGTTTGTTGATGCGTATTAAAGTCCTAGTATTGGAGTTCGTGTTTTTAAGAACGTTGTTGCGAATGCACATTTGCGCATGTTTTTTTACATGTACGTTTGGGCATGTCCATTTGAGCGAGTGTGTTTGTGCATGTTTGTGAATTGTATTAATTTCCTAGGATTGTAGTTTGTGTTTTCATAATCCTTATTGCAAATGCACTTTTGCGTGAGTACTTTTGTGCATGCTTTTGTACTCTTACTTATGTGTTTATCTTTTCTAGCAAGTGTTTTTATGCACGTTTCTCGATGCACATTCTTGTCCTCTAACTGTAGTACGTATTTTCATGATCGCTTTTGGAATCCAATTTTGACTATGTTCGAGTCCGAATTTGGAATTTTGCCATTAGACGGTAATTGTAGCCAGCTGAAATAGCTTTCTAATGCCGCAGAAACCAGTTGATTTGGTGTCCGGATGCGAATGTTATGCTCGACCTCGTGGACACTACCAAAGATGTTGAGGGATTCTCTCTTCTAATTTGAATTTATTTTCCTAATTGCAACTCGTTTCTTACTCTTTTATCATTTTTGCTTCCTAGACACCTAATTTTCGATTTGTACCTATAAGATACCACATCCAATAATTAAAACCGAAATATGAAATAATCCAAAAAAACATCCACGTACACGATACGTAGAGTTTTATTTCGACACTCCACTGTATCTTTTTGATCTAGTGTTTTTGATGTTGTTTGTTGATACGTAATAAAGTCCTAGTATTGTAGTTCGTGTTTTTAAGAACGTTGTTGCGAATGCATGTTTGCGCATATTTTTTTACATGTACGTTTGTGCATGTCCATTTGAGCGAGTGTGTTTGTGCATGTTTCTGATTTGTATTAATTTCCTAGGACTGTAGTTTGTGTTTTCATAATCATTTTTGCAAATGCACTTTTGCGTGAGTACTTTTGTGCATGATTTTGAACTCTTACTTATGTGCGTAACTTTTCTAGAGAGTGTTTTTGTGCACGTTTCTCGATGCACATTCTTTCCTCGAACTGTAGTACGTATTTTCATGATCGCTTTTGGAATCGAATTTTGACAATGTTAGAGTCCGAATTCGGAATTTTGCTGTTAGAAAGGAATTGTAGCCAGCTGAAATAGCTTTCTAATGCCGCCGGAACCCGTTCATTTGGAGTCGAGATGAGAAAGTTATGCTCGACTTCGTGGACTCTACCAAAGATGTTGAGGGATTCTCTCTTCTAATTTGATTTGATTTTCCTAATTGCAACTATTTTCTTACTCTTTAATCATTTTAGCTTCCTGGACACGTAATTTTCGATTTGTACCTATAAGATACAAAATCCACCAATTAAAACAGAAATATGAATTAATCCAAAAAAAAAATCCACTTAAACGTAAACGTAGAGTTTTATTTCTACACTCCAGTGTCTCTTTTTTATCTATTGCTTTTGCTGTTGTTTGTTGATGCGTATTAAAGTCCTAGTATTGTAGTTTGTGTTTTTAAGAACGTTGTTGCGAATGCACATCTGTGCATGTTTTTTTACATGTACGTTTGGGCATGTCCATTTGAGCGAGTGTGTTTGTGCATGTTTGTGAATTGTATTAATTTCCTAGGATTGTAGTTTGTGTTTTCATAATCCTTATTGCAAATGCACTTTTGCGTGAGTACTTTTGTGCATGCTTTTGTACTCTTACTCATGTGTTTATCATTTCTAGCAAGTGTTTTTATGCACGTTTCTCGATGCACATTCATGTCCTCTAACTGTAGTACGTATTTTCATGATCGCTTTTGGAATCCAATTTTGACTATGTTCGAGTCCGAATTTGGAATTTTGCCATTAGACGGTCATTGTAGCCAGCTGAAATAGCTTTCTAATGCCGCAGAAACCAGTTGATTTGGTGTCCGGATGCGAATGTTATGCTCGGCCTCGTGGACACTACCAAAGATGTTGAGGGATTCTCTCTTCTAATTTGAATTTATTTTCCTAATTGCAACTCGTTTCTTACTCTTTTATCATTTTTGCTTCCTAGACACCTAATTTTCGATTTGTACCTATAAGATACCACATCCAATAATTAAAACAGAAATATGAAATAATCCAAAAAAACATCCACGTACACGATACGTAGAGTTTTATTTCGACACTCCACTGTATCTTTTTGATCTAGTGTTTTTGATGTTGTTTGTTGATACGTAATAAAGTCCTAGTATTGTAGTTCGTGTTTTTAAGAACGTTGTTGCGAATGCACGTTTGCGCATATTTTTTTACATGTACGTTTGTGCATGTCCATTTGAGCGAGTGTGTTTGTGCATGTTTCTGATTTGTATTAATTTCCTAAGATTGTAGTTTGTGTTTTCATAATCATTTTTGCAAATGCACTTTTGCGTGAGTACTTTTGTGCATGATTTTGAACTCTTACTTATGTGCGTAACTTTTCTAGAGAGTGTTTTTGTGCACGTTTCTCGATGCACATTCATGTCCTGGAACTGTAGTACGTATTTTCATGATCGCTTTTGGAATCGAATTTTGACCATGTTCGAGTCCGAATTTGGAATTTTGCTGTTAGAAAGGAATTGTAACCAGCTGAAATAGCTTTCTAATGCCGCCGGAACCCGTTCATTTGGAGTCCAGATGAGAAAGTTATGCTCGACTTCGTGGACACTACCAAAGATGTTGAGGGATTCTCTCTTCTAATTTGATTTGATTTTCCTAATTGCAACTATTTTCTTACTCTTTAATCATTTTAGCTTCCTGGACACGTAATTTTCGATTTGTACCTATAAGATACCAAATCCACCAATTAAAACAGAAATATGAATTAATCCAAAAAAATAAATCCACTTAAACGTAAAGTAGAGTTTTATTTCTACACTCCAGTGTCTCTTTTTTATCTATTGCTTTTGGTGTTGTTTGTTGATGCGTATTAAAGTCCTAGTATTGTAGTTCGTGTTTTTAAGAACGTTGTTGCGAAGGCACATTTGCGCATGTTTTTTTACATGTACGTTTGTGCATGTCCATTTGAGCGAGTGTGTGTGTGTATGTTTGTGAATTGTATCAATTTCCTAGGATTGTAGTTTGTGTTTTCATAATCCTTATTGCAAATGCACTTTTGCGTGAGTACTTTTTGTGCATGCTTTTGTACTCTTACTTATGTGTTTATCTTTTCTAGCGTGTGTTTTTATGCACGTTTCTCTAACTGTAGTACGTATTTTCATGATCGCTTTTGGAATCCAATTTTGACTATGTTCGAGTCCGAATTTGGAATTTTGCCGTTAGCCGGGAATTGTAGCCAGCTGAAATAGCTTTCTAATGCCGCA
Organism: Erythranthe guttata; assembly: GCF_000504015.1. The sequence continues at coordinate 154,258 of NW_012193303.1, read as the reverse complement.
GGAACCAGTTGATTTGGTGTCCGGATGAGAAAGTTATACTCGACTTCGTGGACACTACCAAAGATGTTGAGGGATTCTCTCTTCTAATTTAAATTATTTTCTTAATTGCAACTCTTTTCTTACTCTTTGATCATTTTTGCTTCCTGGACTCCAATTTTAGATTTGTACCTATTTGATACCAAATCCACCAATTAAAACAGAAATATGAAATAATCCAAAAAAATATCCACGTAAACGTAAACATAGAGTTTAATTTCTACACTCCACTGTATCTTTTTGATCTAGTGTTTTTGATGTTGTTATTTGATACCTAATAGAGTCCTAGTATTGTAGTTCGTATTTTCAAGAACGTTGTTGCGAATGCACGTTTGCGCATATTTTTTTACATGTACGTTTGTGCATGTCTATTTCAGCGAGTGTGTTTGTGCTTTTTTGTGATTTGTATTAATTTCCTAGGATTGTAGTTTGTGATTTCATAATCATTTTGCAAATCCACTTTTGCGTGAGTACTTTTGTGCATGCTTTTGTACTCTTACTTATGTGTATAACTTTTCTAGCGAGTGTTTTTTTGCACGTTTCTCGATGCGCATTCATGTCCTCGAACTGTTGTCGTATTTTCATGATCGCTTTTGGAATCCAATTTTGACCATGTTCGAGTCCGAATTTGGAATTATGCCGTTAGACAGGAATTGTAGCCAGCTGAAATAGCTTTCAAATGCCGCTGGAACTAGTTGATTTGGAGTCCGGATGAGAAAGTTATGCTCGACTTCATGGACACTACCAAAGATGTTGAGGGATTCTCTCTTCTAATTTGAATTTATTTTCTTAATTGCAACTCTTTTCTTACTCTTTGATCATTTTTGCTTCATGGACTCCAATTTTCAATTTGTACCTATTAGATACCAAATCCACCAATTAAAACAGAAATTTGAATTAATCCAAAAAAATATCCACGTAAACATAAACGTAGAGTTTTATTTCTACACTCCACTGTATCTTTTTTATCTATTGCTTTTGCTGTTGTTTGTTGATGCGTATTAAAGTCCTAGTATTGTAGTTCGTGTTTTTAAGAACGTTGTTGCGAATGCACGTTTGCCCATGTTTTTTTACATGTATGTTTGTGCATGTCCATTTGAGCGAGTGTGTTTGTGCATGTTTTTGAATTGTATTAATTTCCTAGGATTGTAGTTTGTGTTTTCATAATCCTTATTGCAAATGCACTTTTGCGTGAGTACTTTTATGCATGCTTTTGTACCCTTACTTATGTGTTTATCTTTTCTAGCGAGTGTTTTTGTGCATGTTTCTCGGTGCATATTCATATCCTCTAACTGTAGTACGTATTTTCATGATCGTTTTTGGAATCCAATTTTGACCATGTTCGAGTCTGAATTTGGAATTTTGCCGTTAGACGGGAATTGTAGCAAGCTGAAATAGCTTTCCAATGCCGGAGGAACAAGTTGATTTGGAGTCCAGATGAGGAAGTTATGCTCGACTTTGTGGACACTACCAAAGATGTTGAGGGATTCTCTCTTCTAATTTGAATTTATTTTCCTAATTGCATCTCGGTTCTTACTCTTTAATAATTTTTGCTTCATGGACACCTAATTTTCGATTTGTACCTATAAGGTACCACATCCACCAATTAAAACAGAAATATGAATTAATCCAAAACAAAAAACCACGTAAACGAAACGTAGAGTTTTATTTCTACACACCACTGTATCTTTTTTATCTAGTGTTTTTGATGTTGTTTGTTGATGCGTAATAAAGTCCAAGGATTGTAGTTCGTGTTTTTAAGAAGATTGTTGCGAATGCACATTTGCACATATATTTTTACAGGTACGTTTGTGCATGTCCATTTGAGCGAGTGTGTTTGTGCATGGTTGTGATTTGTATTAATTTCCTAGGATTTTAGTTTGTGATTTCATAATCATTTTTGCAAATGCACTTTTGCGTGAGTACTTTTGTGCATACTTTTGTACTCTTACTTATGTACGTAACTTTTCTAGCGAGTGTTCTTGTGCACGTTTCTCGATGCGCCTTCATGTCCTCGAACTGTAGTACGACTTTTCATGATCGCTTTTGGAATCCAATTTTGACCATGTTCGAGTCCGAATTTGAATTTTTGCCGTTAGACAGAAATTGTAGCCAGCTGAAGTAGCTTTCTAATGCTGCCGGAACCTGTTGATTTGGAGTCCCGATGAGAAAGTTATGCTCGACTTTGTGGACACTACCAAAGATGTTGAGGGATTCTCTCTTCTAATTTGAATTTATTTTCTTAATTGCAACTCTTTTCTTACTCTTTAATAATTTTTGCTTCCTGGACTCCAATTTTCGATTTGTACCTATTAGATTCCAAATCCACCAATTAAAACAGAAATATGAATTAATCCAAAAAAAAATCCACGTAAACGTAATCGTAGAGTTTAATTTCTACACTCCACTGTATCTTTTTGCTCTAGTGTTTTTGATGTTGTTTGTTGATACCTAATAGAGTCCTAGTATTGTAGTTCGTATTTTTAAGAATGTTGTTGCGAATGCACGTTTGCGCATATTTTTTAACAGGTACGTTTGTGCATGTCCATTTGAGCGAGTGTGTTTGTGCATGTTTGTGATTTGTATTAATTTCCTAGGATTGTAGTTTGTGATTTCATAATCATTTTTGCAAATGCACTTTTGCGTGAGTACTTTTGTGCATGCTATTGTACTCTTACTTATGTACGTTACTATTCTAGCGAGTGTTTTTGTGCACGTTTCTGGATGCGCCTTCATGTCCTCGAACTGTAGTACGTCTTTTCATCATCACTTTTGGAATCCAATTTTGACCATGTTCGAGTCCGAATTTGAAATTTTGCCGTTAGACGGGAATTGTAGCCAGCGGAAGTAGCTTTCTAATGCTGCCGGAACCAGTTGATTTGGAGTCCCGATGAGAAAGTTATGCTCGACTTTGTTGACACTACTAAAGATGTTGAGGGATTCTCTCTTCTAATTTGAATTTATTTTCTTAATTGCAACTCTTTTCTTACTCTTTGATCATTTTTGCTTCCTGGACTCCAATTTTCGATTTGTATCTATTAGATTCCAAATCCACCAATTAAAACAGAAATATGAATTAATCCAAAAAAGAATTTACGAAAACGTAAACGTAGAGTTTTATTTCTACACTACACTATATCTTTTTTATCTAGTGTTTTTGTTGTTGTTTGTTGATGCGTAATAAAGTCCTAGTATTGTAGTTCGTGTTTTTAAGAACGTTGTTGCGAATGCACGTTTGCGCATATTTTTTTACAGGTACGTTTGTGCATGTCCATTTGAGCGAGTGTGTTTGTGCATGTTTGTGATTTGTATTAATTTCCTAGGATTGTAGTTTGTGATTTCATAATCATTTTTGCAAATGCACTTTTGCGTGAGTACTTTTGTGCATGCTTTTACTCTTACTTATGTACGTAACTTTTCTAGCGAGTGTTTTTGTGCACGTTTCTCGATGCGCCTTCATGTCCTCGAACTGTAGTACGTCTTTCATGATCGCTTTTGGAATCCAATTTTGACCATGTTCGAGTCCGAATTTGAAATTTTGCCGTCAGACAGGAATTGTAGCCAGCTGAAGTAGCTTTCTAATGCTGCCAGAACCAGTTGATTTGGAGTCTCGATGAGAAAGTTATGCTCGACTTTGTGGACACTACCAAAGATGTTAAGGGTTTCTCTCTTCTAATTTGAATTTATTTTCTTAATTGCAACTCTTTTCTTACTCTTTGATCATTTTTGCTTCTTGGACTCCAATTTTGGATTTGTACCTATAAGATTCCAAATCCACCAATTAAAACAGAATCATGAATTAATCCAAAAACGAATCCACGTAAACGTAAATGTAAAGTTTTATTTCTACACTCCACTGTATCTTTTTTATCTTGTGTTTTTGCTGTTGTTTGTTGATGCGTAATAAAGTCCTAGTATTGTAGTTCGTGTTTTTAAGAACGTTGTTGCGAATGCACGTTTGCGCATATTTTTTTACATGGACGTTTCAACATGTCCATTTGAGCGAGTGTGTTTGTGCATGTTTGTAATTTGAATAATTTCCTAGGATTGTAGTTTGTGTTTTCATAATCCTTTTTGCAAATGCCCTTTTGCGTCAGTACTTTTGTGCATGCTTTTGTACTCTTACTTATGTGTTTATCTTTTCTAGCGAGTGTTTTTGTGCACGTTTCTCGATGCGCATTCATGTCCTCTAACTGTAATACGTATTTTCATGATCACTTTTCGAATCAAATTTTGACCATGTTCGAGTCCGAATTTGGAATTTTGCCGTTAGATGGGAATTGTAGCCAGCTGAAATATCTTTCTTATGCAGCATGAACTAGTTGATTTGGAGTCCGGATGAGAAAGTTATGCTCGACTTCGGGGACACTACCAAAGATGTTGAGGGATTCTCTTTTCTAATTTGAATTTATTTTCCTAATTGCAACTCGTTTCTTACTGTTTGATCAATTTTGCTTCCTGGACACCGAATTTTCGATTCGTACCTATAAGATACCACATCCACCAATTAAATCAGAAATATGAATTAATCCAAAAAAAAATCCACGTAAACGAAACGTAGAGTTTTATTTCTACACTCCACTGTATCTTTGTTATCTAGTGTTTTTGTTGTTGTTTGTTGATGGGTAATAAAGTCCTAGTACTGTAGTTCGTGTTTTTAAGAACGTTGTTGCGAATGCACGTTTGCGCATATTTTTTTACATGTACGTTTGTGCATGTCCATTTGAGCGAGTGTGTTTGTGCATCTTTGTAATTTGTATTAATTTCCTAGGATTGTAGTTTCTGTTTTCATAATCCTTTTTGCAAATGCACTTTTGCGTGAGTACTTTTGTGCATGCTTTTGTACTCTTACTTATGTGCGTAACTTTTCTAGCTAGTTTTTTTTGCACATTTCTCGATCCGTATTCATGACCTCGAACAGTAGTCCGTATTTTCATGATCGCTTTTGGAATCCAATTTTGACCATGTTCGAGTCCGAATTTGGAATTATGCCGTTAGACAGGAATTGTAGCCAGCTGAAATAGCTTTGAAATGCCGCCTAAATCAGTTGAATTGGAGTCAAGATGAGAAAGTTATGCTCGACTTTGTGGACACTACCAAAGATGTTAAGAAATTCTCTCTTCTAATTTGAATTTATTTTCTCAGTTGCAACTCTTTTCTTACTCTTTGATCATTTTTGCTTCATGGACTCCAATTTTCGATTTGTACTTATTAGATTCCAAATTCACCAATTAAAACAGAATTATGAATTAATCCAAAACAGAATCCACGTAAACGTAAACGTAGAGTTTTATTTCTACACTCCACTGTATCTTTTTTATCTAGTGTTTTTACTGTTGTTTGTTGATGCGTAATAAAGTCCTAGTATTGTAGTTCGTGTTTTTAAGAACGTTGTTGCGAATGCACGTTTGCGCATAATTTTTTACATGGACGTTTGAGCATGTCCATTTGAGCGAGTGTGTTTGTGCATGTTTGTAATTTGTATTAATTTCCTAGGATTGTAGTTTGTGTTTTCAAAATCCTTTTTGCAAATTCGCTTTTGCGTGAGTACTTTTGTGCATGCTATTGTACTCTTACTTATGTGTTTATCTTTTCTAGCGAGTGTTTTTGTGCACGTTTCTCGATGCGCATTCATGTCCTCTAACTGTAGTACGTATTTTCATGATCACTTTTGGAATCCAATTTTGACCATGTTCGAGTCCGAATTTGGAATTTTGCCGTAAGACGGGAATTGTAGCCAGCTGAAATAGCTTTCTTATGCAGCATGAACTAGTTGATTTGGAGTCCGGATGATAAAGTTATGCTCGACTTCGTGGACACTACCAAAGACGTTGAGGGATTCTCTTTTCTAATTTTAATTTATTTTCCTAATTGCAACTCGTTTCTTACTGTTTGATCATTTTTGCTTCCTGGACACCTAATTTTCGATTTGTACCTATAAGATACCACATCCACCAATTAAAACAGAAATATGAATTAATCCAAAAAAAAATCCACGTAAACGAAACGTAGAGTTTTATTTCTACACTCCACTGTATCTTTGTTATCTAGTGTTTTTGTTGTTGTTTGTTGATGGGTAATAAAGTCCTAGTACTGTAGTTCGTGTTTTTAAGAACGTTGTTGCGAATGCACGTTTGCGCATATTTTTTTACATGTACGTTTGTGCATGTCCATTTGAGCGAGTGTGTTTGTGCACGTTTGTGATTTGTATTAATTTCCTAGGATTGTAGTTTGTGTTTTCATAATCCTTTTTGCAAATGCACTATTGCGTGAGTACTTCTATACATGCTTTTGAACTCTTACTTATGTGCGTAACTTTTCTAGCGAGTGTTTTTGTGCACGTTTCTCAATGCGCATTCATGTTCTCGAATTTTAGTACGTATTTTCATGATCGCTTTTGGAATCCAATTTTGACAATGTTCGAGTTCGAATTTGGAATTTTGCCATTAGATAGGAATTTTAGCCAGCTGAAACAGCTTTCTAATGCCGCCGGAACCAGTGGATTTGGAGTCTGAATGAGAAAGTTATGCTCGACATCGTGGTCACTGCCAATGATGTTGAGGGATTCTCTCTTCTAATTTGAATTTATTTTCTTGATTGCAACTCTTTTCTTACTATTTGATCATTTTTGCTTATTGGACTCCAATTTTTGATTTGTACTTATAAGATACCAAATCCACCAATTAAAACAGAACTATGAATTAATCCAAAAAAAATCCACGTATACGAAACGTAGAGTTTTATTTCTACACTCCACTGTATCTTTTTTATCTAGTGTTTTTGCTGTTGTTTGTTGATGCGTAATAAAGTCCTAGTATTGTAGTTCGTGTTTTGAAAAACATAGTTGCGAATGCACGTTTGCGCATATTTTTTTACATGTACGTTTGTGCATGTCCATTTGAGCGAATGTGTAGCTTTTCCTGGGATTGTAGTTTGTGTTTTCATAATCATTTTTGCAAAAGCACTTTTGCGTGAGTACTTTTGTGCATGCTTTTGTACTCTTACTTATGTGCGTAACTTTTCTAGCGAGTGTTTTTGTGCACGTTTCTCGATGCACATTCATGTCCTCAAACTGTAGTACGTATTTTCATGATCGCTTTTGGAATCCAATTTTGACCATGTTCGAATCCGAATTTTGAATTTTGCTATTAGGAAGGAATTGTAGCCAGCTGAAATAGCTTTCTAATGCCACCGGAACCCGTTCATTTGGAGTCCAGATGAGAAAGTTATGCTCGACTTCGTGGACCCTTCCAAAGATGTTGAGGGATTCTCTTTTCTAATTCGATTTGATTTTCCTAATTGCAACTATTTTCTTACTCTTTAATCATTTTAGCTTCCTGGACACGTAATTTTCGATTTGTACCTATAAGATACCAAATCCACCAATGAAAACAGAAATATGAACTAATCCAAAAAAAAAATCCACGTAAACGTAAACGTAGAGTTTTATTTCTACACTCCACTGTATCTTTTTTATCTATTGGTTTTGCTGTTGTTTGTTGATGCGTATTAAAGTCCTAGTATTTTAGTTCGTGTTTTTAAGAACGTTCTCGCGAATGCACGTTTGCGCATGTTTTTTTACATGTACATTTGTGCATGTCCATTTGAGAGAGTGTGTTTGTGCATGTTTGTGAATTGTATTAATTTCCTAGGATTGTAGTTTGTGTTTTCATAATCCTTTTTGCAAATGCTTTTGTACTCTTACTTGTGTGTTTATCTTTTATAACGAGTGTTTTTGTGCACGTTTTGCGATGCGCATTCATGTCCTCTAACTATAGTACGTATTTTCATGATCATTTTTGGAATCCAATTTTGACCATGTTCGAGTCCGAATTTGGAATTTTGCCGTTGGACGGGAATTGTAGCCAGCTGAAATAGCTTTCTAATGCAGCATGAACTAGTTGATTTGGAGTCCGGATGAGAAAGTTATGCTCGACTTCGTGGACACTACCAAAGATGTTGAGGGATTCTCTCTTCTAATTTGAATTTATTTTCCTAATTGCAACTCGTTATTTATTGTTTGATCATTTTTGCTTCCTGGACACCTACATTTTGATTCGTACCTATAAGATACCACATCCACCAATTAAAACAGAAATATGAATTAATCCAAAAAAAAATCCACGTAAAGTTTTATTTCTACACTCCACTGTATCTTTGTTATCTAGTGTTTTTACTGTTGTTTGTTGATGCGTAATAAAGTCGTAGTATTGTAGTTCGTGTTTTTAAGAACGTTTTTTGCGAATGCACGTTTGCGCATTTTTTTTACATGTACGTTTGTGCATGTCCATTTGAGCGAGTGTGTTTGTGCATGTTTGTGATTTTTATTAAGAGAACGGAATTTTTTTTTTTTAAGAGAACGACACCCGATGAGTGTGGGGGGTTAGGCTTGACCCCCTACCTGTTTATAAAACAAAATTTAAGAAGTACATAATGAGTTTCGCTCAAATTGCTACTGGCCAACATATGGCTAATAATAGCAATTGACAAACAAAAGAATATAGATAACTAACAAAACGTTAAGAATACGGGCAAAACAGGTGTCCCAAATAATAAAAAAGGACAGGGGTGGGAATGATCATAGAAGGTCGGGGAAGACCAAGGTAAACCGTTCGCCTCACCACAACAGCCGAGGCCACTTACACTTTCGCCAAAAATTGGCAAAACAGGTATAACGGCTGCGAATTGTGTGGCACCATTTGGCAAACAGTCTAGTCTTGATAGACCCAAACAATCCATAATCACCCCAACCCTTCCTAACATGTAAAGTTCACGAAAATTCCTAAATTGCCAATAATATAAAAACGTGGAAAGCATGGCACTTATGTGCGAGACTGTCGTCGAAAGGATTGATATCCAAGCTAGTCCATCCGAATCATCTGCTGAATAGGTCGGGGAAGCTCCGCTGTTGTGAAGGTACGAGCCAACTCGGTCTGAAACCCCAAGTTAGCTAATGCATCAGCGACTGTATTGCCCTCCCGATAGATATGTGTAATCATGTACTCCAAAGTAGAAAGAGAGTTCCGGATCGCCGTGAGAGAACTCTGAAGACTCCAATGACATTTGTCCGTGTGCGAAAGAAGTCGAACAACGACTTCTGCGTCAAGCTCGATCCAAACTCTAGTGAATTGCCTCTGAATAACAAATCGCAGCCCCGAGGCAAGGGCAACAAGCTCAGCTGCAATACTGCTCGGGGCAGAGATCCTCTCGTGAAATGCAAGTATGGCCTCAGCGTCCGAACCTCTGATAATTCAGCCAATAGCTGCAATCTGGGTGGATGCTCTACTGGCTCCGTCTGTGTTTAGCTTCACCCAACCCGGATCCGGAGGAAGCCAAACAACTCGGTGAAGTGTGAGAGTTGGTGTTCTAACTCGGTAATATAGGCCAAGAGACTCAGCCACGTGGGGAATGCCAGTCCAGCTGTGCGCCGAAAGTAAGTTGGTTTGGTGAAGAATCCTGTTGTGATGGATGACCCTGTAAATGATGGAAGAAGCGCGAACCGTGATATCCTTGTGTTTGCTGTCATTTCTTGCAATCCATAAGTACCACAAGATCAAGCAAGGCACAATGGTCGTGATGTGTGTGTGGTGTGTGAGTGTGTGCGAAGTGAAGTGCTACCAATAAAGTAAAATCTGGGTTATGTGCGTAGTGTGTGCAGGTGTATAGCCAAAAAGATAGAAAAAAATGATTCCATACCCTCTTAGCCGTCGGGCTCTCCACGAAGATATGATCAATCGACTCAACAGAAGGAGACTCGACAGACTGAGATACAAGACTCGACACAGATGGATCTGGGCAACAATAGCACCTCGAGGCGAGAGAGGTGCCTTGAGACTGAAGTTTGAGATCCACTGGAAGACGCTGAAGAAGGAGACGCCAAAGAAAGATAGAAATTGTAGGAGTAAGACAAGATCCCCAAAATATACGAAGAATAGGGGTAGGGGTATGCTGCTGTCGTATCAAGGCCCAAGCCGAGGTCAAGGAAAACTTGCCATCCGAATAAGCTCTCCAAATGGGCAAATCACCCGAAACACCAGAGATTGGGACCGAGCAAATCCTATCGATCCACTCAAAAGGAGTATCCTCAGCTAGCTTGTTTCGATCCCACTGGCCGTTAACCAAAAAATACTCCACACGAACTGACGTTAGCCGACCACCATCAATAATGCCCGAAAGGGGACCATCGCCAAACCAGTGGTCGTGCCAGAAAAAAAGATGACTTGGACCAATCCGCCAAAATATTTGAGCTTGAACACGCTCTCGGACACGGCACATGCACTTCCACACCGTGCTATAGAGTGAATACACAATGGGTGAACCTGGGAACCGATTCCGACAATACTTGTTTCGGAGAAACGGGCCCAAAGAGAATCCTGAGCACGAAATCGGAACCAAAGCTTGTAAGTGAAGGCGTCAATCACATCCGTCAAACGCCTCAACCCCAAGCCACCCTCACCAAATGGCCGACAAATCGTCTCCCAAGCAACCCAATGATGCCGGCGCTGATTACCATAAGATGATACGAACCCCATAGAACTCGTTGCGAGACCCAAATACCTTACGCGGAAGCAAGATCGAAGACATCCAAAAACAAAGATTCAAAGGGGTGGAGCCACACTGATACGAATCCCCGTAGAACTCGTTTACATGGATTTTTGCTTCTTGGTTTGTACCTATAAGATTCCAAATCCAAAAATTAAAATATACATATAAAATATTCCAAAAAAAACCCACGTAAACGTAAACGTATAGTTTTATTTCTACACTCCACTATATATTTTTTATATAGTGTTTTTGCTGTTGTTTGTTATTGCGTATTAAAGTCGTAGTATTGTAGTTCGTGTTATTAAGAACGTTGCTGCGAATACACTTTTGCGCATGTTTTTTTACATGTACGTTTGTGCATGTCCATTTGAGCGAGTGTGGTTGTGCATGCTTGTTGATTTGTTTTAATGTCCTTGGATTGTAGTTTGTGTTTTCATGATACTTTTTACGAATGCACTTTTGCATGAGTACTTTTGTGCATGCTTTTGTACTCTTACTTATGTGCGTATTTTATCCAGCGAGTGTGTTTATGCACGTTTCTTGAAGTGCATTCATGTCCTCAAACTGTATTACGTATTTTCATGATCGCTTTTGGAATCCAATTTTGACCATGATCGATTCCGAATTTGGAAATTCGCCGTTAGACAGGAATTGTAGCCAGCTGAACTAGCATTCTTATGCCCCCAGAACTAGTTGATTTCGAGTCTAGATGAGAAAGTTATGCTCGACTTCGTGGACACTACCATAGATGTTGAGGGATTCTCTATTCTAATTTGATTTTATTTACCTAATTGCAACTCTTTTCTTACTCTTTGATCATTTTTGCTTCCTTGACACCAAATTTTCTATTTGTACCTATAAGATACCAAACCCACCAATTAAAACAGAAATATAAAATAATTCAAAAAAACAAAAATCCACGTAAACGTAAACGTAGAGTTTTATGTAGTGTTTTTGCTGTTGTTTGTTATTGCGTATTAAAGTCCTAGTATTGTAGTTTGTGTTTTTAAGAACGTTGTTGCGAATGCACTTTTGCGCATGTTTTTTTACATGTACGTTTGTGCATTTCCATTTGAGCGAGTGTGCTTGTGCATGTTTGTTGATTTGTATTAATGTCCTAGGATTGTAGTTTGTGTTTTCATGATTCTTTTTGCGAATGCACTTTTGAAATGAGTACTTTTGTATGCTTTTGTACTCTAACTTATGTGCGTATCTTTTCTAGCGAGTGTTTTTATGCACGTTTCTTGATCGACATTCATGTCCTCGAACTGTAGTACGAATTTTCATGATCGCTTTTGGAATCCTATTTTGACTATGTTCGAGTTCGAATTAGACGGGAATTGTTGCCAGCTCAAATAGCTTTCTAATTACGCCAGAACAAGTTCATTTGGAGTCCGTATGAGAAACTTATGCTCGACTTCGTGGACACTACCAAAGATGTTAAGGGATTCTCTCTTCTAATTTTAATTTATTTTCCTACTTGCAACTCTTTTCTTACTCTTTGATCATTTTTTCTTCCTTGACACCTAATTTTCGATTTGTACCTATAAGATACCAAATCCACCAATTACAACAGAAATATCAATTAATCCGAAAAAATCCACGTAAACGTAAACGTAGAGTTTCATTTCTACACTCCACTGTATCTTTTTTATCTAGAGTTTTTGCTTTTGTTTGTTGATGCGTATTAAAATCCTAGTATTGTAGTTCGTGTTTTTAAGAACGTTGTTTCGAATGCGCTTTTGTTCATGTTTTTTTACTTGTACGTTTGTGCATGTCCATTTGAGCGAGTGTGTTTGTGCTTGTTTGTTGATTTGTATTAATGTCCCAGGATTGTAGTTTGTGTTTTCATGATCCTTTTTGCGAATGCACTTTCGCGTGAGTATTTTTTTGCATGCTTTTGTACTTTTACTTATATGCGTATCTTTTGTAGCGACTGTTTTGTGCACATTTCTTGAAGCGCATTCATGTCCTTGAACTGTAGTACGTATTTTCATGATTGCTTTTGGCATCCAATTTTGACCATGTTCGATTCCGAATTGGGAAACTTGCCGTTGAACAAAAATTGTAGGCAGATAAAATAGGTTTCTAATGCCACCGGAACCAGTCGATTTGGAGTCCGGATGAGAGAGTTATGCTCGACTTCGTGGACACTTCCAAAGATGTTGAGGGATTCTCTCTTCTAATTTGATTTTATTTTCTTAATTGCAACTCTTTTCTTACCCTTTGATCATTTTTGCTTCCACGACACCTAATTTTCGATTTGTACCTAAAAGATACGAAATCCACCAATAAAAACAGAAGTATACATTAATCGTAACAAAAATCCACGTAAACGTGAACGTCGAGTATTATTGCTACACTCCATTGTATCTTT
>NW_012193303.1:95650-140685 GCF_000504015.1 Erythranthe guttata | reverse complement strand
AGTATTATTGCTACACAACACTGGGGCGTGATGTACTATTCCGTACTGTATCTTTTTATCTATTCGTTTTGCTGTTGATTGTTGATGCGTATTAAAGTCCTAGTATTTTAGTTCGTGTTTTTAAGAACGTTCTTGCGAATGCACGTTTGCGCATGTTTTTTTACATGTACATTTGTGCATGTCCATTTGAGAGAGTGTGTTTGTGCATGTTTGTGAATTGTATTAATTTCCTAGGATTGTAGTTTGTGTTTTCATAATCCTTTTTGCAAATGCTTTTGTACTCTTACTTGTGTGTTTATCTTTTATAGCGAGTGTTTTTGTGCACGTTTTGCGATGCGCATTCATGTCCTCTAACTATAGTACGTATTTTCATGATCATTTTTGGAATCCAATTTTGACCATGTTCGAGTCCGAATTTGGAATTTTGCCGTTGGACGGAAATTGTAGCCAGCTGAAAAAGCTTTCTAATGCAGCATGAACTAGTTGATTTGGAGTCCGGATGAGAAAGTTATGCTCGACTTCGTGGACACTACCAAAGATGTTGAGGGATTCTCTCTTCTAATTTGAATTTATTTTCCTAATTGCAACTCGTTTCTTATTGTTTGATCATTTTTGCTTCCTGGACACCTACATTTTGATTCGTACCTATAAGATACCACATCCACCAATTAAAACAGAAATATGAATTAATCCAAAAAAAAATCCACGTAAAGTTTTATTTCTACACTCCACTGTATCTTTGTTATCTAGTGTTTTTACTGTTGTTTGTTGATGCGTAATAAAGTCGTAGTATTGTAGTTCGTGTTTTTAAGAACGTTTTTTGCGAATGCACGTTTGCGCATTTTTTTTACATGTACGTTTGTGCATGTCCATTTGAGCGAGTGTGTTTGTGCATGTTTGTGATTTTTATTAAGAGAACGGAATTTTTTTTTTTTAAGAGAACGACACCCGATGAGTGTGGGGGGTTAGGCTTGACCCCCTACCTGTTTATAAAACAAAATTTAAGAAGTACATAATAAGTTTCGCTCAAATTGCTACTGGCCAACATATGGCTAATAATAGCAATTGACAAACAAAAGAATATAGATAACTAACAAAACGTTAATGAATACGGGCAAAACAGGTGTCCCAAATAATAAAAAAGGACAGGGGTGGGAATGATCATAGAAGGTCGGGGAAGACCAAGGTAAACCGTTCGCCTCACCACAACAGCCGAGGCCACTTACACTTTCGCCAAAAATTGGCAAAACAGGTACAACGGCTGCGAATTGTGTGGCACCATTCGGCAAACAGTCTAGTCTTGATAGACCCAAACAATCCATAATCACCCCAACCCTTCCTAACATGTAAAGTTCACGAAAATTCCTAAATTGCCAATAATATAAAAACGTGGAAAGCATGGCACTTATGTGCGAGACTGTCGTCGAAAGGATTGATATCCAAGCTAGTCCATCCGAATCATCTGCTGAATAGGTCGGGGAAGCTCCGCTGTTGTGAAGGTACGAGCCAACTGGGTCTGAAACCCCAAGTTAGCTAATGCATCAGCGACTGTATTGCCCTCCCGATAGATATGTGTAATCATGTACTCCAAAGTAGAAAGAGAGTTCCGGATCGCCGTGAGAGAACTCTGAAGACTCCAATGACATTTGTCCGTGTGCGAAAGAAGTCGAACAACGACTTCTGCGTCAAGCTCGATCCAAACTCTAGTGAATTGCCTCTGAATAACAAATCGCAGCCCCGAGGCAAGGGCAGCAAGCTCAGCTGCAATACTGCTCGGGGCAGAGATCCTCTCGTGAAATGCAAGTATGGCCTCAGCGTCCGAACCTCTGATAATTCAGCCAATAGCTGCAATCTGGGTGGATGCTCTACTGGCTCCGTCTGTGTTTAGCTTCACCCAACCCGGATCCGGAGGAAGCCAAACAACTCGGTGAAGTGTGAGAGTTGGCGTTCTAACTCGGTAATATAGGCCAAGAGACTCAGCCACGTGGGGAATGCCAGTCCAGCTGTGCGCCGAAAGTAAGTTGGTTTGGTGAAGAATCCTGTTGTGATGGATGACCCTGTAAATGATGGAAGAAGCGCGAACCGTGATATCCTTGTGTTTGCTGTCATTTCTTGCAATCCATAAGTACCACAAGATCAAGCAAGGCACAATGGTCGTGATGTGTGTGTGGTGTGTGAGTGTGTGCGAAGTGAAGTGCTACCAATAAAGTAAAATCTGGGTTATGTGCGTAGTGTGTGCAGGTGTATAGCCAAAAAGATAGAAAAAAATGATTCCATACCCTCTTAGCCGTCGGGCTCTCCACGAAGATATGATCAATCGACTCAACAGAAGGAGACTCGACAGACTGAGATACAAGACTCGACACAGATGGATCTGGGCAACAATAGCACCTCGAGGCGAGAGAGGTGCCTTGAGACTGAAGTTTGAGATCCACTGGAAGACGCTGAAGAAGGAGACGCCAAAGAAAGATAGAAATTGTAGGAGTAAGACAAGATCCCCAAAATATACGAAGAATAGGGGTAGGGGTATGCTGCTGTCGTATCAAGGCCCAAGCCGAGGTCAAGGAAAACTTGCCATCCGAATAAGCTCTCCAAATGGGCAAATCACCCGAAACACCAGAGATTGGGACCGAGCAAATCCTATCGATCCACTCAAAAGGAGTATCCTCAGCTAGCTTGTTTCGATCCCACTGGCCGTTAACCAAAAAATACTCCACACGAACTGACGTTAGCCGACCACCATCAATAATGCCCGAAAGGGGACCATCGCCAAACCAGTGGTCGTGCCAGAAAAAAAGATGACTTGGACCAATCCGCCAAAATATTTGAGCTTGAACACGCTCTCGAACACGGCACATGCACTTCCACACCGTGATATAGAGTGAATACACAATGGATGAACCTGGGAACCGATTCCGACAATACTTGTTTCGGAGAAACGGGCCCAAAGAGAATCCTGAGCACGGAATCGGAACCAAAGCTTGTAAGTGAAGGCGTCAATCACATCCGTCAAACGCCTCAACCCCAAGCCACCCTCACCAAATGGCCGACAAATCGTCTCCCAAGCAACCCAATGATGCCGGCGCTGATTACCATAAGATGATACGAACCCCATAGAACTCGTTGCGAGACCCAAATACCTTACGCGGAAGCAAGATCGAAGACATCCAAAAACAAAGATTCAAAGGGGTGGAGCCACACTGATACGAATCCCCGTAGAACTCGTTTACGTGGATTTTTGCTTCTTGGTTTGTACCTATAAGATTCCAAATCCAAAAATTAAAATATACATATAAAATAATCCAAAAAAAACCCACGTAAACGTAAACGTATAGTTTTATTTCTACACTCCACTATATATTTTTTATATAGTGTTTTTGCTGTTGTTTGTTATTGCGTATTAAAGTCGTAGTATTGTAGTTCGTGTTATTAAGAACGTTGCTGCGAATACACTTTTGCGCATGTTTTTTTACATGTACGTTTGTGCATGTCCATTTGAGCGAGTGTGGTTGTGCATGCTTGTTGATTTGTTTTAATGTCCTTGGATTGTAGTTTGTGTTTTCATGATACTTTTTACGAATGCACTTTTGCATGAGTACTTTTGTGCATGCTTTTGTACTCTTACTTATGTGCGTATTTTATCCAGCGAGTGTGTTTATGCACGTTTCTTGATGTGCATTCATGTCCTCAAACTGTATTACGTATTTTCATGATCGCTTTTGGAATCCAATTTTGACCATGATCGATTCCGAATTTGGAAATTCGCCGTTAGACAGGAATTGTAGCCATCTGAACTAGCATTCTTATGCCCCCAGAACTAGTTGATTTCGAGTCCAGATGAGAAAGTTATGCTCGACTTCGTGGACACTACCATAGATGTTGAGGGATTCTCTATTCTAATTTGATTTTATTTACCTAATTGCAACTCTTTTCTTACTCTTTGATCATTTTTGCTTCCTTGACACCAAATTTTCTATTTGTACCTATAAGATACCAAACCCACCAATTAAAACAGAAATATAAAATAATATAAAAAAACAATAATCCACGTAAACGTAAACGTAGAGTTTTATGTAGTGTTTTTGCTGTTGTTTGTTATTGCGTATTAAAGTCCTAGTATTGTAGTTTGTGTTTTTAAGAACGTTGTTGCGAATGCACTTTTGCGCATGTTTTTTTACATGTACGTTTGTGCATTTCCATTTGAGCGAGTGTGCTTGTGCATGTTTGTTGATTTGTATTAATGTCCTAGGATTGTAGTTTGTGTTTTCATGATTCTTTTTGCGAATGCACTTTTGAAATGAGTACTTTTGTATGCTTTTGTACTCTAACTTATGTGCGTATCTTTTCTAGCGAGTGTTTTTATGCACGTTTCTTGATCGACATTCATGTCCTCGAACTGTAGTACGAATTTTCATGATCGCTTTTGGAATCCTATTTTGACTATGTTCGAGTCCGAATTAGACGGGAATTGTTGCCAGCTCAAATAGCTTTCTAATTACGCCAGAACCAGTTCATTTGGAGTCCGTATGAGAAACTTATGCTCGACTTCGTGGACACTACCAAAGATGTTAAGGGATTCTCTCTTCTAATTTTAATTTATTTTCCTACTTGCAACTCTTTTCTTACTCTTTGATCATTTTTTCTTCCTTGACACCTAATTTTCGATTTGTACCTATAAGATACCAAATCAACCAATTACAACAGAAATATCAATTAATCCGAAAAAATCCACGTAAACGTAAACGTAGAGTTTTATTTCTACACTCCACTGTGTCTTTTTTATCTATTGGTTTTGCTGTTGTTTGTTGATGCGTATTAAAGTCCTAGTATTTTAGTTCGTGTTTTTAAGAACGTTCTTGCGAATGCACGTTTGCGCATGTTTTTTTACATGTACATTTGTGCATGTCCATTTGAGAGAGTGTGTTTGTGCATGTTTGTGAATTGTATTAATTTCCTAGGACTGTAGTTCGTGTTTTCATAATCCTTTTTGCAAATGCTTTTGTACTCTTACTAGTGTGTTTATCTTTTATAGCGAGTGTTTTTGTGCACGTTTTGCGATGCGCATTCATGTCCTCTAACTATAGTACGTATTTTCATGATCATTTTTGGAATCCAATTTTGACCATGTTCGAGTCCGAATTTGGAATTTTGCCGTTGGACGGAAATTGTAGCCAGCTGAAAAAGCTTTCTAATGCAGCATGAACTAGTTGATTTGGAGTCCGGATGAGAAAGTTATGCTCGACTTCGTGGACACTACCAAAGATGTTGAGGGATTCTCTCTTCTAATTTGAATTTATTTTCCTAATTGCAACTCGTTTCTTATTGTTTGATCATTTTTGCTTCCTGGACACCTACATTTTGATTCGTACCTATAAGATACCACATCCACCAATTAAAACAGAAATATGAATTAATCCAAAAAAAAATCCACGTAAAGTTTTATTTCTACACTCCACTGTATCTTTGTTATCTAGTGTTTTTACTGTTGTTTGTTGATGCGTAATAAAGTCGTAGTATTGTAGTTCGTGTTTTTAAGAACGTTTTTTGCGAATGCACGTTTGCGCATTTTTTTTACATGTACGTTTGTGCATGTCCATTTGAGCGAGTGTGTTTGTGCATGTTTGTGATTTTTATTAAGAGAACGGAATTTTTTTTTTTTAAGAGAACGACACCCGATGAGTGTGGGGGGTTAGGCTTGACCCCCTACCTGTTTATAAAACAAAATTTAAGAAGTACATAATAAGTTTCGCTCAAATTGCTACTGGCCAACATATGGCTAATAATAGCAATTGACAAACAAAAGAATATAGATAACTAACAAAACGTTAATGAATACGGGCAAAACAGGTGTCCCAAATAATAAAAAAGGACAGGGGTGGGAATGATCATAGAAGGTCGGGGAAGACCAAGGTAAACCGTTCGCCTCACCACAACAGCCGAGGCCACTTACACTTTCGCCAAAAATTGGCAAAACAGGTACAACGGCTGCGAATTGTGTGGCACCATTCGGCAAACAGTCTAGTCTTGATAGACCCAAACAATCCATAATCACCCCAACCCTTCCTAACATGTAAAGTTCACGAAAATTCCTAAATTGCCAATAATATAAAAACGTGGAAAGCATGGCACTTATGTGCGAGACTGTCGTCGAAAGGATTGATATCCAAGCTAGTCCATCCGAATCATCTGCTGAATAGGTCGGGGAAGCTCCGCTGTTGTGAAGGTACGAGCCAACTCGGTCTGAAACCCCAAGTTAGCTAATGCATCAGCGACTGTATTGCCCTCCCGATAGATATGTGTAATCATGTACTCCAAAGTAGAAAGAGAGTTCCGGATCGCCGTGAGAGAACTCTGAAGACTCCAATGACATTTGTCCGTGTGCGAAAGAAGTCGAACAACGACTTCTGCGTCAAGCTCGATCCAAACTCTAGTGAATTGCCTCTGAATAACAAATCGCAGCCCCGAGGCAAGGGCAGCAAGCTCAGCTGCAATACTGCTCGGGGCAAAGATCCTCTCGTGAAATGCAAGTATGGCCTCAGCGTCCGAACCTCTGATAATTCAGCCAATAGCTGCAATCTAGGTGGATGCTCTACTGGCTCCGTCTGTGTTTAGCTTCACCCAACCCGGATCCGGAGGAAGCCAAACAACTCGGTGAAGTGTGAGAGTTGGTGTTCTAACTCGGTAATATAGGCCAAGAGACTCAGCCACGTGGGGAATGCCAGTCCAGCTGTGCGCCGAAAGTAAGTTGGTTTGGTGAAGAATCCTGTTGTGATGGATGACCCTGTAAATGATGGAAGAAGCGCGAACCGTGATATCCTTGTGTTTGCTGTCATTTCTTGCAATGCATAAGTACCACAAGATCAAGCAAGGCACAATGGTCGTGATGTGTGTGTGGTGTGTGAGTGTGTGCGAAGTGAAGTGCTACCAATAAAGTAAAATCTGGGTTATGTGCGTAGTGTGTGCAGGTGTATAGCCAAAAAGATAGAAAAAAATGATTCCATACCCTCTTAGCCGTCGGGCTCTCCACGAAGATATGATCAATCGACTCAACAGAAGGAGACTCGACAGACTGAGATACAAGACTCGACACAGATGGATCTGGGCAACAATAGCACCTCGAGGCGAGAGAGGTGCCTTGAGACTGAAGTTTGAGATCCACTGGAAGACGCTGAAGAAGGAGACGCCAAAGAAAGATAGAAATTGTAGGAGTAAGACAAGATCCCCAAAATATACGAAGAATAGGGGTAGGGGTATGCTGCTGTCGTATCAAGGCCCAAGCCGAGGTCAAGGAAAACTTGCCATCCGAATAAGCTCTCCAAATGGGCAAATCACCCGAAACACCAGAGATTGGGACCGAGCAAATCCTATCGATCCACTCAAAAGGAGTATCCTCAGCTAGCTTGTTTCGATCCCACTGGCCGTTAACCAAAAAATACTCCACACGAACTGACGTTAGCCGACCACCATCAATAATGCCCGAAAGGGGACCATCGCCAAACCAGTGGTCGTGCCAGAAAAAAAGATGACTTGGACCAATCCGCCAAAATATTTGAGCTTGAACACGCTCTCGGACACGGCACACGCTCTCAAACTGTATTACGTATTTTCATGATCGCTTTTGGAATCCAATTTTGACCATGATCGATTCCGAATTTGGAAATTCGCCGTTAGACAGGAATTGTAGCCAGCTGAACTAGCATTCTTATGCCCCCAGAACTAGTTGATTTCGAGTCCAGATGAGAAAGTTATGCTCGACTTCGTGGACACTACCATAGATGTTGAGGGATTCTCTATTCTAATTTGATTTTATTTACCTAATTGCAACTCTTTTCTTACTCTTTGATCATTTTTGCTTCCTTGACACCAAATTTTCTATTTGTACCTATAAGATATCAAACCCACCAATTAAAACAGAAATATAAAATAATTCAAAAAAACAAAAATCCACGTAAACGTAAACGTAGAGTTTTATGTAGTGTTTTTGCTGTTGTTTGTTATTGCGTATTAAAGTCCTAGTATTGTAGTTTGTGTTTTTAAGAACGTTGTTGCGAATGCACTTTTGCGCATGTTTTTTTACATGTACGTTTGTGCATTTCCATTTGAGCGAGTGTGCTTGTGCATGTTTGTTGATTTGTATTAATGTCCTAGGATTGTAGTTTGTGTTTTCATGATTCTTTTTGCGAATGCACTTTTGAAATGAGTACTTTTGTATGCTTTTGTACTCTAACTTATGTGCGTATCTTTTCTAGCGAGTGTTTTTATGCACGTTTCTTGATCGACATTCATGTCCTCGAACTGTAGTACGAATTTTCATGATCGCTTTTGGAATCCTATTTTGACTATGTTCGAGTTCGAATTAGACGGGAATTGTTGCCAGCTCAAATAGCTTTCTAATTACGCCAGAACCAGTTCATTTGGAGTCCGTATGAGAAACTTATGCTCGACTTCGTGGACACTACCAAAGATGTTAAGGGATTCTCTCTTCTAATTTTAATTTATTTTCCTACTTGCAACTCTTTTCTTACTCTTTGATCATTTTTTCTTCCTTGACACCTAATTTTCGATTTGTACCTATAAGATACCAAATCCACCAATTACAACAGAAATATCAATTAATCCGAAAAAATCCACGTAAACGTAAACGTAGAGTTTCATTTCTACACTCCACTGTATCTTTTTTATCTAGAGTTTTTGCTTTTCTTTGTTGATGCGTATTAAAATCCTAGTATTGTAGTTCGTGTTTTTAAGAACGTTGTTTCGAATGCGCTTTTGTTCATGTTTTTTTACTTGTACGTTTGTGCATGTCCATTTGAGCGAGTGTGTTTGTGCTTGTTTGTTGATTTGTATTAATGTCCCAGGATTGTAGTTTGTGTTTTCATGATCCTTTTTGCGAATGCACTTTCGCGTGAGTATTTTTTTGCATGCTTTTGTACTTTTACTTATATGCGTATCTTTTGTAGCGACTGTTTTGTGCACATTTCTTGAAGCGCATTCATGTCCTTGAACTGTAGTACGTATTTTCATGATTGCTTTTGGCATCCAATTTTGACCATGTTCGATTCCGAATTGGGAAACTTGCCGTTGAACAAAAATTGTAGGCAGATAAAATAGGTTTCTAATGCCGCCGAAACCAGTTGATTTGGAGTCCGGATGAGAAAGTGATGGTCGACTTGGTCGACACTACCAAAGATGTTGAGGTATTCTCTCTTCTAATTTGAATTTATTTTCCTAATTGCAACTCTTTTCTTATTCTTTGATCATTTTTGCTTCCTAGACACCTAATTTTCGATTTCTACCTATCACATACCAAATCCACCAATTAAATGAGAAGTATAAATTAATCCAAAAACAAAATCCACGTGAACGTAAATGTAGAGTTTTATTTCTACACTCCACTGTATTTTTTTTATGTAGTGTTTTTGTTGTTGTTTATTATTGTGAATTAAAGTCCTAGCATTGTAGTTCGTTCTTTTAAGAACGTTGTTGCGAATGCACTTTTCCACATGTTTTTTTACATGTACGTTTCTTCATGTCCGGTTGAGCGAGTGTGTTTGTGCATGTTTCTTGATTTGTATTAATGTCCTAGGATTGTAGTTTGTCTTTTCATGATCATTTTTGCGAATGCACTTTTGGGTGAGTACTTTTGTGCATGCTTTTGTACTCTTACTTATGTGCGTATCTTTTCTAGCGAGTGTTTTTTTGCCCGTTTCTTGCTGCGCATTCATGTCCTCGAACTGGAGTACATATTTTCATGATCGCTTTTGGAATCCAATTTTGACCATGTTCGAGTCTGAATTTGGAAATTTGCTGTTAGACAGGAATTGTAGCTAGCTGAAATAACTTTCTAATGCCGCTGGAACCAGTTGATTTAGAGTCCGGATGAGAAAGTTATGCTCGACTTCATGGACACTACCAAAGATGTTGATGGATTATCTCTTCTAATTTGATATTAGTTTCCTAATAAAAATTCTTTTCTTACTCTAATATCGTTTTTGCTTCCTGGACACCTAATTTTTTATTTGTACCTCTAAGATACCAAATCCACCAAGTAAAACAGAAATATAAACTAATCCAAAAAAAATTCCTCGTAAACGTAGAGTTTATTTCTACACTCCACTGTATGTTTTTTGTCTTTTGTTTTTGCTGTTGTTTGTTGATGCGTATTAAAGTCCTATTATGGTGGTTTGTGTGTTTAAGAACGTTGTTGCGAATGCACTTTTGCGCATGTTTTTGTACATGTACGTTTGTGCATGTCCATTTGAGCGAGTGTGTTTGTGCATGTTTGTTGATTTCTATTAATGTCCTAGGATTGTAGTTTGTGTTTTCATGATCCTTCTTGCAAATGCACTTTTGCGTGAGTACTTTTGTGCATGCTTTTGTACACTTACTTATGTGCGTATCTTTTCTAGCGAGTGTTTTTGTGCACGTTTCTTGATGCGCATTCAAGTCCACGAACCGTAGTATGTATTTTCATGATCGCTTTTCGAATCAAAGTTTGACCCTGTTCGAGTCCAAATTTGCAAATTTGTCGTAAGACAGGAATTGTATCCAGCTGAAATAGTTTTCTGATGCCGCCGGAACATGTTGATTTTGAGTCCGGATGAGAAAGTTATGCTCGACTTCGTGGACACTACCAAAGATGTTTAGGGATTCTCTCTTCTAATTTGATTTTATTTTCCTAATTGCATCTATTTTCTTACTCTTCGATCCTTTTTGCTTCCTGGACACCTAATTTTCGATTTATACCTATAAAAAACCAAATCCACCAATTAAAACGGAAATATAAATTAATCCAAAAAAAATCCACGTAAACGTAAACGTAGAGTTTTATTTCTACACTCAATTGTATCGTTTTTATCTAGTGTTTTTTGCTGTTATTTGTTGATGTGTATTAAAGTCCTAGTATTGTTATTCGTGTTTTTAAGAACGTTGTTGCGAATGCACTTTTGCGCATGTTTTTTTACATGTACATTTGTGCATGTCTATTTGAGCGACTGTGTTTGTGCATGTTTGTTGATTTGTATTAATGTCCTAGGATTGTAGTTTGTGTTTTCATGATCCTTTTTGCGAATGCACTTTTGTGTGAGTAATTTTGTGCATGCTATTGTACTCTCACTTATGTGCGTATCTTTTCAAGGGATTGTTTTTGTGCACGTTTCTTGATGCGCATTCATGTCCTCGAACTGTAGTACGTGTTTTCATGATCGCTTTTGGAATGCAATTTTGACCTTGTTCCAGTCCGAATTTGGAAATTTTCCTTTAGACAGTAATTGTAGCCAGCCAGAAATAACTTTCTAATGTTGCCGGAATTAGTTGATTTGGAGTCCGGATGAGAAAGTTATGCTCGACTTCTTGGACACTACCAAAGATGTTGAGGGATTCTCTCTTTTAATTTGAATTTATTTTCCTTGCAACTCTTTTCTTAATCTTTGATGATTTTTGCTTCTTGGACACCTAATTTTCGATTTGTACCTATAAGATACCAAATCCATCAATTAAAACAGAAATAAAAATTAATCCAAAAAAAAAAAAAATCCACGTTAACGTAGAGTTTTATTTCAGCATTCCACTTATCTTTTTTATGTGGTGTGTTTGATGTTGTTCGTTGATGCGTATTAAAGTCCTATTATTGTAGTTCGTGTTTTATAACGTTGTTGCGAATGCAATTTTGCGCATGTTTTTTTACATGTACGTTTTTGCATGTCCATTTGAGCGAGTGTGTTTGTGCTTGTTTGTTGATTTGTATTAATTTCCTACGATTGTAGTTTTAGTTTTCATCATCCTTTTTGCGAATGCACTTTTGCGTGAGTACTTTTGTGCATGCTTTTGTACTCTTACTTATGTGCGTATCTTTTCTAGCGAGTGTTTTTGTGCACATTTCTTGATTTGGATTCATGTCCGCGAACTGTAGTACGTATTTTCATGATCGCTTTTGGAATCCAATTTTGACCATGTTCAAGTCCGAGTTTGGAAATTCGCCATTACACAGGAAATGTAGCCAGGTGAAATAAATTTCTAATGCCGCCGGAACTAGTTAATTTGCAGTCCGGATGAGAATGTTATGCTCGACTTCGTGGACATTACCAATGATGTTGATGGATTCTCACTTCTAATTTGATTTTATTTTCCAAATTGCAACTCTTTTCTTACCATTTGATCATTTTTCCTTCCTGGACACCTAATTTTCGATTTGTACCTATAAGATACCAAATCCACCAATTAAAATAGAAATATTGATTAATCAAAAAAAAAATCCACGTAAACATAAACGTAGAGTTTTATTTCTACATTCCACTGTATCTTTTCTATGTTGTGTTTTTGTTGTTGTTTGTTGATGCGTATTAAACTCCTATTATTGTAGTTCGTGTTTTTAAGAACGTTGTTGAGAATGCACTTTTGCGCATGTTTTTTTATATATACATTCGTGCATGTCCATTTGAGCGTGTGTGTTTGTGCATGTTTGTTGATTTGTATTAATGTCCTACGATTTTAATTTTTGTTTTCATGATCCATTTTGCGAATGGACTTTTGCGTGAGTACTTTTGTGCATGCTTTTGTACTCTTAGTTATGTGCGTATCTTTTCTAGCTAGTGTTGTTGTGCATGTTTCTTGATGCGCATTCATGTCCTTGAACTGTAGTACGTATTTTCATGATCCCTTTTGGAATCCAATTTTGACCATGTTTGAGTCCGAATTTGGAAATTTGCCGTTAGACAGGAATTGTAGCCAGCTGATCTAGCTTTCTAATGCTGCCGGAACCAGTTGATTTGGAGTCCGGATGAGATAGTTATGCCGACTTCGTGGACACTAGCAAAGATGTTGATGGATTCTCTCTTCTGATTTGATTTTATTTTCCTAATTGCAACTCTTTTCTTACCCTTTGATCATTTTTGTTTCCTTGACACCTAAAATTTTATTTGTACCTATCAAATACCAAATCCACCAATAAAAACTGAAATATAAATTCATCCAAAAATAAAATCCACGTAAATGTAAACGTAGAGTTTTATTTCTACACTCCACTGTAACTTTTTTATTTAGTGTTTTTGCTGTTGTTTGTTGATGCGTATTAAAGTCCTATTATTGTAGTTCGTGTTTTTAAGAACGTTGTTGCGAATGCTCTTTTGCGCATGTTTTATTACATGTACATTCGTGCATGTCCATATGAGCGTGTGTGTTTGTGCATGTTTGTTGATTTGTATTAATGTCCTACGATTTTAGTTTTTGTTGTCATGATCCTTTTTGCGAATGCACTTTTGTATGAGTACTTTTGTGCATGGTTTTGTACTCTTAGTTATGTGCGTATCTTTTCTAGCGAGTGTTTTTCTGCATGTTTCTTGATGCGCATTCATGTCCTCGAACTGTAGTACGTATTTTCATGATCGCTTTTGTAATCCAATTTTGACCATGTTCAAGTCCGAATTTGGAAATTCCCCTTAGAAAGGAAATGTCTCCACCTAAAATAGCATTCTTATGCCGCCGATTCCAGTTCATTTGGACTCCGGATGAGAATGTTATGCTCGACTTCGTGGACACTACCAAAGATGTTGATGGATTCTCTCTTCTAATTTGATTTTATTTTCCTAATTGCAACTCTTTTCTTACTCTTTGATCATTTTTCTTTCCTTGACACCTACTTTTCGATTTGTACCTATCAAATACCAAATCTAGCAATTAAAACAGAAATATAAATTTATCCAAAAATAAAATCCACGTAAACGTAAACGTAGAGTTTTATTTCTACACTCCACTGTATATTTTCTCTGTCGTGTTTTTGTTCTTGTTTGTTGATGCGTAATAAAGTCCTAGTATTGTAGTTCGTGTTTTAAAGAACGTTGTTGCAAATGCACTTTTGCACATGTTTTTTTACATGTACGTTTGTGCATGTCCATTTGAGCGAGTGTGTTTGTGTATGTTTGTTGATACTTATTAATGTCCTAGGATTGAAGTTTTTGTTTTCATGATCCTTTTTGCGAATACACTTTTGCGTGAGTACTTTTATGCATGCTTTTGTACTCTTACTTATGTGCGCATCTTTTCTAGCGATTGTTTTTGTGCATGTTTCTTGATGCGCATTCATGTCCACGAACTGTAGTACGTATTTTCATGATCGCTTTTGGAATCCAATTTTGACCGTGTTCAAGTCCGAATTTGGAAATTCGCCGTTACACAGGAAATGTAGCCAACTGAAATAGCTTTCTAATGCCGCCAAAACCATTTGATTTGGAGTCCGGATGAGAATGTTATGCTCGACTTCGTGGACACTACCAAACATGTTGATGGATTCTCTCTCCTAATTTGATTTTCTTTTTCTAATTGCAACTCTTTTCTTACTCTTTGATCATTTTTGCATCCGGGACACCTAGTTTTCGATTAGTACATATAAGATACAAAATCCACGAATTAAAATAGTAGTATAAATTAATCGGAAAAAAAAAATCCACGTAAATGTAAACGTAGAGCTTTATTTCTACACTCCATTGTATCTTTTTTATGTTGTGTGTTTGCTGTTATTTGTTGATGCGTATTAAAGTCCTATTATTGTAGTTCGTGTTTTTAAGAACGTTGTTGCGAATGCACTTTTGCGCATGTTTTTTTACATGTACGTTTGTGCATGTCCATTTGAGCGAGTGTTTTTGTGCATGTTTGTTGATTTGTATTAATGTCCTACGATTGTAGTTTGTGTTTTCATGATCCTTTTTGCGAATGCACTTTTGCGTGAGTACTTTTTTGCATGATTTGTGCTCTTACTTATGTGCGTATCTTATCTAGCGAGTGTTTTTGTGCACGTTTCTTGATGCGCATTCATGTCCTCGAACTGTTGTACGTATTTTCGTGATCGCTTTTGGAATCCAATTTTGACCGTGTTCAAGTCCGAATTATGAAATTCGCCGTTAGACAGGAAATGTAGCTAGCTGACATAGCTTTCTAATGCCGCCGTAACTAGTTGATTTGGAGTTCGGGTGAGAATGTTATGCTCGACTTCGTGGACACTACCAAACATGTTGATGGATTATCTCTTCTAATTTGATTTTATTTTCCTAATTGCAACTCTTTTCTTACTCTTTGATCATTTTTGCTTCCTGGACACCTAATTTTCGATTTGTACATATAAGATACCAAATCCACCAATTAAAATAGAAGTACAAATTAATCGGAAAAAAAATCCACGTAAATGTAACTTTTTTATGTAGTGTTTTTGCTGTTGTATGTTGATGCGTATTAAAGTCCTATTATTGTAGTTCGTGTATTTAAGAACGTTGTTGCGAGTGCACATTAGCGCATGCTTTTTTACATTTACATTCGTGCATGTCCATTAGAGCGTGTGCGTTTGTGCATGTTTGTTAATTTGTATTAATATCCTACGATTTTAGTTTTTGTTTTCATGATCCTTTTTGGGAATGCACTTTTGCGTGAGTACTTTTGTGCATGCTTTTGTACTCCTACTTATGTGCGTATCTTATCTAGCGAGTGTTTTTGTGCACGTTTCTTGATACGCATTCATGTCCTCGAACTATAGTACGTATTTTCATGATCGCTTTCGGAATCCAATTTTGACCGTGTTCAACTCCGAATTTGGAAATTCGGCGTTAGACAAGAAATGTAGCCAGCTAAAATAGCTTTCTAATGCCGCCGGAACCAGTTGATTTGGAGTCCGGATGAGAATGTTATGCTCGACATCGTGGACACTACCAAACATGTTGATGGATTCTCTCTTCTAATTTGATTTTATTTTCCTAATTGCAACTCTTTTCTTACTCTTTGATCATTTTTGCTTCTTGGACAACTAGTTTTCGATTTGTACATATAAGATACAAAATCCACCAAATAAAATAGAAGTATAAATTAATCGGAAAAAAAAATCCATGTAAATGTAAATGTATAGCTTTATTTCTACACTCCACTGTATCTTTTTTATGTTGTGTGTTTGCTGTAGTTTGTTGATACGTATTAAACTTCTATTATTGTAGTTCGTGTTTTTAAGAACGTTGTTGCGAATGCACTTTTGCGCATGTTTTTTTACATGTACGTTTGTGCATGTCTATTTGAGCGAGTGTGACTGTGCATGTTTGTTGATTTCTATTAATGTCCTACGATTGTAGTTTTTGTTTTCATCATCCTTTTTGCGAATGCACTTTGGCGTGAGTACTTTTGTGCATGCTTTTGTACTCCTACGTATGTGCGTATCTTTTCTAGCGAGTGTTTTTGTGCACGTTTCTTGGTGCGCATTCATATCCTCGAATTGTAGTACGTATTTTCATGATCGGTTTTGGAATCCAATTTTGACCGTGTTCAAGTCTGAATTTGTAAATTCGCCGTTAGACAGGAAATGTAGCCAACTCAAATAGCTTTCTAATGCCGCGTAACCAATTGATTTGGAGTTCGGATGAGAATGTTATGCGCGACTTTGTGGACACTACCAAACATGTTGATGGATTCTCTCTTCGAATTTGATTTTATTTTCCTAATTGCAACTCTTTTCTTACTCTTTGATCATTTTTGCTTCCTGGACACCTAATTTTCGATTTGAACGTATAAGATACCAAATCCACCAATTAAAATAGAAGTACAAATTAGTCGGAAAAAAATCCACGTAAACGTAAACGTAGAGTTTTATTTCTACACTCCACTGTATTTTTTTTATGTATTGTGTTTGCTGTTGTTTGTTAATGCGTATTAAAGTCCTCTTATTGTAGTTCGTGTTTTTAAGAGTGTTGTTGCGAATGCACTTTTGCGCATGGTTTTTTACATGTACGTTGGTGCATGTCCATTTGAGCGAGTGTGTTTGTGCATGTTTGTTGATATGTATTAGTGTACTAGGATTGTAGTTTGTGTTTTCATGATCCTTTTTGCAAATGAACTTTTGCGTGAGTACTTTTGTGCATGCTTTTTTACTCTTACTTATGTGTGTATCTTTTCTAGCGAGTTTTTTTGTACACATTTCTTGATACGCATTCATATCCACGAACTGTGGTACGTATTTTCATGATCGCTTTTGGAATCCAATTTTGACCATTTTCGAGTCCTATTTTGGAAATTTGCCGTTAGACAGAAATTGTAGCCAGCTCAACTTGCTTTCTAAAGCTGCCCGCAACCAGTTGATTTGGAGTCCGGATGAGATAGTTATGCCGACTTCATGGACACTACCAAAGATGTTGATGGATTATCTCTTCTAATTTGATTTTATTTTCCTAATTGCAACTCTTTTCCTACTCTTTGATCATTTTTGTTTCCTTGACACCTAATTTTCGATTTGTACCTATGAAATATCAAATCCAGCAATTAAAACAGAAATATAAGTTGATCCAAAAATAAAATCCACGTAAACGTAAACGTAGAGTTTTATTTCTACACTCCACTGTATCTTTTTTCCGTAGTGTTTTTGCTGTTGTTTGTTGATGCGTATTAAAGTCCTAGTATTGTAGTTCATGTTTTTAAGAACGTTGCTGCGAATGCACTTTTGCGCATATTTTTTTACATGTACGTTTGTGCATGTTCATTTGAGCGAGTGTGTTTGTGCATGTTTGTTGATTTGAATTAATGTCCTATGATTGTAGTTTGTGTTTTCATGATTCTTTTTGCGAATGCAATTTTGTATGAGTACTTTTGTGATGCGTATTAAAGTCCTATTATTGTAGTTCGTGTTTTTAAGAACGTTGTTGCGAATGCACTTTTGCGCATGTTTTTTTACATGTACGTTTGTGCATGTCCATTTGAGCGAGTGTGTTTGTGCATTTTTCGTTATTTGTATTAACGTCCTACGATTGTAGTTTTTGTTTTCATGATCCTTTTTGCGAATGCACTTTTGCGTGAGTACTTTTGTGCAGGCTTTTGTACTCCTACTTATGTGCGTATCTGTTGGGCGAAAACCTACACGCAAGTGCACGTATCGTACAAGTAATATAGTGGACTAAAAGTCCGGATATCGAACCCACAGGGAATATTTAATTATCTTATCCTAGACGCTAAATTCTACCAATTGTTATCAAGCCCACCCTACACAGTCGAAAGATGATTAATAAGATAAATTAAACTAAAGCAATTAAAAAGACAAAAAAAACAAGAAAGAAATTAAAACGAAGATTGAATCAATGAAAACAAGACTAGGATTTTATTCTTCCCCCTATGTGATTATTACTCCCCCAATTTCTCCAATTATGCAAGCAATTAACCCGGATTATTAACCTGAGATGCTAAAATAATCATAACCCGCTTGCGCGTGTATTACGATTCTAATACTCTAGATTCAATTACTATATTCCTATGCAATTAATTCTAGAACACAGCATTAAGCACAAATCTCAATAATGGCTACCTAAGAGATTAACTATATTCCTATGTTAATACCACAAAGGCTCTTCTACCACAGTTCTAATTATTAACCTGATCTTCCGATTCATGCGATTAACAATAACATAAAAGCACATAAGTTGATCAAGTTCATGCACTTAATAAAACAAGTAGAAGAAATAATCCGGAATTAAAACTTGCATAAAATCATAGAAAAGGGTTCATAAATCCCACATGGGGTTCCAAATAAAATCCTAGAAATAAGAAAATTAGCTACTCATGATTAAAGGAAAAACACAAATAAAATAAGTCATAAACAATAAATCTATGCTTAGAGTCTTCGAATTCTTCGTCTTCGTTATTGCTTTGTTGCTCTCCAAATTGCGTAAAAAAGATCCCCAATTGTGTGCTTGGTTAGGTCTTATATAGGGTGAAGAACTTGGGGAAGAAGGCAGTTTCCTTGTGCAATTAAAATCCCTTTACTGCGCTGTTTCGGGGTCTCGGACGGCCGTCCCATAATTTGAACTAAAACTCGGACGGCCGTCCGAGCTTTAAATCTCCAGATTTTGGTTCTTTCACTTTTGGCCCATATTTTCTCCAAAATTGCAGTTTTGACCCCATACTTTTCCAATTCTTCAATTTGTACCTAAAATACAATAAATCAACTTTTTAAGCACCAATTATCGTTAAAACACACCAAAAGCTCAAATACAAAGGTATGATAAAGTGTAAAAATATACACTTAACACACCCCCAAACTTGAACTTTTGCTTGTCCTCAAGCAAAATCTACCAATAAGCAAATAACTCAACTATAACATCTCATCACATAGATCAATGATCAACTTCACGTTTCAGAACTTGTAATTATAATGACAATTCTTAGGCATTCGCAAGCTCAAAATTCAACAACACTTAGTCACTCACTATTACAAAAAACCACAATTCATACAATTGCTTCAAGCATCCAATATTTGCAAATTAAAGATAGAACGAATTTATACTAACATGCATATGCTTGACTCCAAATACTCACCAAATTATTCTACTCTACTAATATCGAACATTAAGCTATTGGGATCATTGGGGCTTTGTAGCTTTCAATTGTTAGGCTCTTTGGTTCGAGGTAGGAAATATGGGTATATGTGGCTATTTTTCTTGAATTTAGGTGATTACGCCAAAATTTGAAAGATAGGCGTTTGAAACAATGAATTCACCTCCACGGACTTTAGTAAACTCGATTCTCAAAAGTTCAAAAGTCTCCACTTTTGCTTTTGAGGCAATGGATCGAGTTTTCAAAAATAATTCAACAACTAGTCCTTATTTCTCCCTTCTAGTGTCTTCTTCTTCTTCTTTTTTCTTTTTTTTTTTCTTTTTTTTTTTCGAAGAAGAAGGACCTTATAAAAATTTTCGACCGAACTCCAAGGGATAATTTTTTTCAAGAATCTCCACCTATTCTACCTTACACATTGGCTAAAAGAAAGAACACCTTTTCTCCGAGGCTCAAAAAAAGGTTCTAAGGATAATTTCGATAAAAAGGTCGGCTTGAAAGGCTCAAACGGTTCAAAGAAGGCCCAAATCATATCCCAAATCACTCACTACTCAATACTTCGTATCATAAATTTCCTAAGGTGAGTTCTAAAACCGAACATAGCATGATCTAGCACAAATTAATTCCAAATTTAAAATACAAAACATTCAACCACAGCAATGCACAAAATGTGATTCCTAGCAATAATTCGTTTCTAAGTTCCGTTGAATCGAAAGCTAAACAAACATCTAATCCTTATCACACAAAACAAGCAATCTCATCATCAAACATTGATCATCTCTCATCCATCATCATAAATCATCGATGCATTCGACTCAAGCATTTTTTCTTGCGTTTTTAATTCCGGAAAAACGAGAAAAGCAATAAAAACGAATAAAACCTAATGCACGCAAACTAAAACAAATAAGCACAAAAACATGTTTTTCACCCCCAAACATAAAATTTTCGTTGCCCTCAACGAAATTAGCACAAAGTTCAAGGATAGAAAACACCTGATTTAGTCGGAGTCGATGTGATCGGGGTGCTCCTCCCTCATTCTCTCACGCTCGTCCTCATTGGGCGGTGGCACTTTTCTTTCCCTTTCCCTTCCCTTTGGAAGATGACGCTTCGCTCGTGCGGCCTCGTTTGTTGGATGACATAGTTGGGAGAGAGGTTGGAATAGATTCGATGAGAATTGGTTGACAATCGAACTCAAAATTTGGTTGGAGCAAATTGTCGAACACCTTGTGGGCGTGCATTGAAAGAGTAGATTTTGAAGAATTTGGTTCGATTCTCTAGCCTCCATTTGTGTGTGGGAGTTTGAGAGAAGGAAAGATGAGGGTTTAGGAAATAATGGGGGAGAAAATCTAATTTTTTTAAAGTTAAAACGCCCCAAAACAAGTCGGACGGCCGTCCCGGTTTTTGTGCTGATTTTCGGACGGTTGTCCAACATTTTTTTCCTCTTACTGGTTGTGGGACGGCCGTCCCACATTTACACCTATTTTTGGGACGGCCGTCCCATGGACAGAGATGACGATTTGATCGTTCTGTTTCCCAGACGGCCGTCCGGGATTTTGCTTGCAATTTCGGACGGCCGTCTCGACCCCCTGACCATGTTTTCGACCCTGAAAATTAAAATTCAAATAAATTAATTAGATTGCATGCCTATGACAATAAAAAACGAAACAAAAAATTAAAGAAAACTACGAAAAACAATAAAACTCGGGTTGCCTCCCGAGAAGCGCTAAGTTTAAAGTCTTCAGCCAGACTTTGCTTGTTGAAATTTTTATGTCCAATCCAAAGCCTTGTAGATTGTGCATCCATCCATTAGCTTTTTCACTTCAATTGCAACCGATACAAGGATAGGATTGCAATATGTCAGGGTCCACCTTTTCTTGTAGTCTTTCTTAGTTGTAATCAATCGGTACGAAGCCAAGATGGGATCTTCATCACCCGCTCCCTCAAATCGGTACACAAAAACCTCACGTCCGCGTATAACCTCCACTTCAAACACATTCGTCTTCTCATCAACCTCTATTGATGCCTTCAAAGTCACGTCAGGAATAACAATAAGATCATCAATTTGAATATTTGCACTAACCACATCCATCCCCTTCTTCTCTTGTTCCGAGACATCTTCGGAGTTGAGCTCGATTGGATTCTCATATTCATCATCCTTAAGCGTCTTCGTAAGTTCCTTTCCTTTCTCATCGACAATATTTTCTAGGTCTAAAGGATTTTTCTCACTACAAGTTGTAGACGGATTTTCTTTGTTGCAACCATTCTCGATATTGTCTGAAATATTTTCAAGAGACCTTTGGCGCTTGAATTCTTCCAACTGTAACTCCAGTCTCCGGATAGATGCTTGAGTGGATTTCATAAATTCTTCAAGGACGGAATTCAAATAACACTCCTGAACAGCGGGCTCTCGTGGCGTGTTGGTGTATGTGTTCCAATAACCGCCGTTGGTGTTATCTATGAAATTATTCGCTTTCGGTGCATACCAACATTGGTTAGTGTAATGATCTCCACCACATCTTGAACAAAGTAACGGCATATTATAGGTATTTTGGAGGTATTCGCCAGACGGAAGCCATTCATATCCCGTTTGAGTATCGCGAAAATTGTAACCTGACATGTATGTAACCAAAGAAAAAAATATATATATAAAAAAAATTAAAACGAAAAAAAAAATTAATTTGGGTGAATCGTGAAAATTGTTCAAATTTAGAGCTAGAATAAAATAAATAATTAAAATATTCCGCGGCAACGGCGCCAAAAACTTGTTGGGCGAAAACCTACACGCAAGTGCACGTATCGTACAAGTAATATAGTGGACTAAAAGTCCGGATATCGAACCCATAGGAAATATTTAATTATCTAATCCTAGACGCTAAATTCTACCAATTGTTATCAAGCCCACCCTACACAGTCGAAATATGATTAATAAGCTAAATTAAACTAAAGCAATTAAAAAGACAAAAAAAACAAGAAAGCAATTAAAACGAAGATTTAATCAATGAAAACAAGCCTAGGATTTTATTCTTCCCCCTATGTGATTATTACTCCCCCAATTCCTCCAATTATGCAAGCAATTAACCCGGATTATTAACCTGAGATGCTAAAATAATCATAACCCGCTTCCGCGTGTATTACGATTCTAATACTCTAGATTCAATTACTATATTCCTATGCAATTAATTCTAGAACACAACATTAAGCACAAATCTCAATAATGGCTATCTAAGAGATTAACTATATTCCTATGTTAATACCACAAAGGCTCTTCTACCACAAATCTAATTATTAACCTGATCTTCCGATTCATGCGATTAACAATAACATAAAAGCACATAAGTTGATCAAGTTCATGCACTTAATAAAACAAGTAGAAGAAATAATCCGGAATTAAAACTTGGATAAAATCATAGAAAAGGGTTCATAAATCCCACATGGGGTTCCAAATAAAATCCTAGAAATAAGAAAATTAGCTACTCATGATTAAAGGAAAAACACAAATAAAATAAGTCATAAACAATAAATCTATGCTTAGAGTCTTCGAATTCTTCGTATTCGTTATTGCTTTGTTGCTCTCCAAATTGCGTAAAAAAGATCCCCAATTGTGTGCTTGGTTTGGTCTTATATAGGGTGAAGAACTTGGGGAAGAAGGCAGTTTCCTTGTGCAATTAAAATCCCTTTACTGCGCTGTTTCGGGGTCTCGGACGGCCGTCCCATAATTTGAACTAAAACTCGGACGGCCGTCCGAGCTTTAAATCTCCAGATTTTGGTTTTTTCACTTTTGGCCCATATTTTCTCCAAAATTGCAGTTTTGACCCCATACTTTTCCAATTCTTGAATTTGTACCTAAAATACAATAAATCAACTTTTTAAGCACCAATTATCGTTAAAACACACCAAAAGCTCAAATAAAAAGGTATGATAAAGTGTAAAAATATACACTTAACAGTATCTTTTCTAGCGAGTATTTTTGTGCACGTTCCTTGATGCACATTCATGTCCTCGAACTGTAGTACGTATTTTCATGATCGCTTTTGGAATCCAATTTTGACTGTGTTCAAGTTCGAATTTGGAAATTCGCAGTTAGACAAGAAATGTAGCCAGCTGAAATAGCTTTCCAATGCCGCCGGAACCAGTTGATTTGGAGTGCGGATGAGAATGTTATGCTCGACTTCGTGGACACTACCAAAGATGTTGATGGATTCTCTCTTATAATTTGATTTTATTTTCCTAATTGCAAGTCCTTTCTTACTCTTTGATCATTTTTCCTTCGTGGACACCTAATTTTCGATTTGTACCTATAAGATACCAAATCGACCAATTAAAATGGAGGTATAAATTAATCCAAAAAAAAAAATCCACGTAAACGTAAACGTAGAGTTTTATTTTTACACTCCACTGTATCGTTTTTATGTAGTGTGTTTGCTGTTGTTTGTTGATGCGTATTAAAGTCCTATTATTGTAGTTCGTGTTTTTAAGAACGCTGTGGCGAATGCACTTTTGCGCATGTTTTCTTACATGTACGTTTGTGCATGTCCATTTGAGCGAGTGTGTTTGTGCATGTTTGTTGATTTGTATCAATGTCCTACGATTGTAGTTTTTGTTTTCATGATCCTTTTTGCGAATGCACTTTTGCGTGAGTACTTTTGTGCATGCTTTTGTACTCTTACTTGTGTGCGTATCTTTTATAGCCAGTGTTTTTGTGCATGTTTCTTGATGCGCATTCATCTCCTCGAACTGTAGAACGTATTTTCATGATCGCTTTTGGAATCCAATTTTGACCATGTTCAAGTCCGAATTTGGAAATTCCCCGTTAGACAGGAAATGTAGCCAGCTAAAATAGCTTTCTAATGCCACCGGAACTATTTGATTTGGAGTCCGGATGAGAATATTATGCTCGACTTCGTGGACACTACCAAAGATATTGATGGATTCTCTCTTCTAGTTTGATTTTATTTTCCTAATTGCAACTCTTTTCTTACTCTTTGATCATTTTTTCTTCCTAGACACCTAATTTTCGACTTGTACCAATAAGATACCAAATCCACCAATTAAAATAGAAGTATAAATTAATCCAAAAAAAAAAAAAATCCACGTAAACGTAAACGTAGAGTTTTATTTCTACACTCCACTGTATCTTTTTTATGTAGTGTTTTTGCTGTTGTTTGTTGATGCGTATTTAAGTCCTAGTATTGTAGTTCGTGTTTTTAAATACGTTGTTGCGAATGCACTTTTCCGCATGTTTTTCTACATGTACTTTTGTGATTTTCCATTTAAGCGAGTGTGTTTGTTCATGTTTGTTGATTTGTATTAATGTTCTAGCATTGTAGTTTGTGTTTTCATGATCCCTTTTGCGAATGCACTTTAACATGTGTACTTTTGTGCATGCTTTTGTACTCTTACTTTTGTGCGTATATTTTCTGGAGAGTGTTCTTGTACACGTTCATTGATGCGCATTCATATCCTCGAACTGTGGTACGTATTTTCATGATCGCTTTTGGAATCCAATTTTGACCATGTTCGAGTCCGAATTTGGAAATTTGCCGCCGTTACACAGGAATTGTAGCTAGCTGAAACAGCTTTCTTAAGACGCCGGAACCAGTTGATTTGGACCGGATGAGAATGTATGCCGACTTCGTGGACACTACCAAAGATGTTG
Organism: Erythranthe guttata; assembly: GCF_000504015.1. The sequence goes on along the minus strand of NW_012193303.1, from coordinate 115,688 downwards.
ATGGATTCTCTCTTCTAATTTGATTTTATTTTCCTAATTGCAACTCTTTTCTTACTCTTTGATCATTTTCGTTTCCTTGAAACCTAATTTTCGATTTGTACCTATCAAATACCAAATCCAGCTATTAAAACAAAAATATAAATTTATCCAAAAACAAAATCCACGTAAACATAAACGTAGAGTTTTATTTCTACACTCCATTGTATCTTTTTTTTTGTAGTGTTTTTGCTGTTGTTTGTTGATGCGTATTAAAGTCCTATTATTGTAGTTTGTGTTTTTAAGAACGTTGTTACGAATGCACTTTTGCGCATGTTTTTTAACATGTACGTTCGTGCATGTCCATTTGAGCGAGTTTGTTTGTGCATGTTGGTTGATTTGTATTAATGTCCTACGATTTTAGTTTTTGTTTTCATGATCCGTTTTGCAAATGCACTTTTGCGTGAGTACTTTTGCGCATGCTTGTGTACTCTTACTTATGTGCGTATCTTTTATAGCGAGTATTTTTGTGCACGTTTCTTGATGCGCATTCATGTCCTCGAACTGTAGTACGTATTTTCATGATCGCTTTTGGAATCCAATTTTGACCATGTTCGAGTCCGAATATGGAAATTTGCCGTTAGACAGGACTTACATCTAGCTGAAATAGCTTTCTAATGCCACTGGAACCAGCTGATTTGGAGTCCGGATGAGAAAGTTATGCTCGACTTCTTGGACACTTCCAAAGATGTTGAGGAATTCTCACTTATATTTGAATTTATTTTCCTAAGTGCAACTATTTTCTTACTCTTTGATCATTTTTGCTTCATGGACACCTAATTATCGATTTGTACCTTTAAAATACAAGATCCACCAATTAAAACAGAAATATAAATTAATCCAAAAAAAATCCACGTAAACATAATCGTAGAGTGTTATTTCTACACTATATCTTTTATACCTTGTGTTTTTGCTGTTGTTTGTTGATGCGTATTAAAGTCCTAGTATTGTAGTTCATGTTTTTAAGAACGTTGTTGTAAATGCACTTTTGTGCATGTTTTTCTACATGTACGTTTGTGCATGTCCATTTGAGCGAGTGTGTTTGTGCATGTTTTGTTGATGGAGGTCCAACCAACAGTTGGCAAGATGATCCTATCCATGTCCCAACCGTACCAGTAACGAGGAGCCCAGCTAAGCAATTCAAGGAGAAGCTTGCTGCATTGATCCAAAATGTCTTAACTAAGAAAGCTTCATTCAATGGTGATAAACAAGGCTGAATTATGCATATTCAAGTGGCGGAGTCATCGGACAAGTGTGGGAACCATCCGGGCTAAAGATCAGTCCAAGTTGAGCAAATTAGAGCAAGCAGGATGAAGACCAAAGCCCACCCTACCTCAAATTCGTGGGTTCATCTCTAATAATCTCATATTAGTGTGTTTATGGGCCTATTCCACGCTTAGATGATATGTTAGAGGAATCGCATGGTGCTTGTGTGTTTTCAAAAATTAATTTGAAAAGTAGGTATCATCAAATAAGAATGAGAGAGGGTGATGAATGGAAAATAGCTTTCAAAACAATGTATGGTTTATATGAGTGGTTAGTTATGCCGTTTGGGTTAACTAATGCCCCTAGTACTTTCGTGCGATTAATGAACCATGTTTTGTGATCTTTCATTGGTTAATTTGTTGTAGTTTACTTTGATGACATTCTCATCAATAGCAAAAATCTGGATGATCATGTTGTGCATTTGAAATCCGTTTTACATGCGCTTAGGGAAGAGAAGTTGTATGCTAATTTGCAGAAATGTACATTTTGCACGGATAAGCTTGTCTTTCTTGGTTTTGTTGTGAATTCACAAGGTATTCAGGTTGATGAAGAAAAGGTTTGAGCTATCCCAGAATGGCCAAGTCCGACGAGTGTAACGAATGTTCGAAGTTTTCATGGCCTTGGTGGTTTCTATAGGAGGTTCGTGAAGGAGTTTAGCACTATTGCAGCACCAATGACCGAGGTGATAAAGAAGAACGTGGTATTCAAGTGGGGGGACGAGCAAGAGAAAGCGGTTCAATTAATTAAGGAGAAGTTAACCAAAGCTCCTTTACTTGCTCTACCAAATTTCGCGAAAACATTCGTGATTGAGTACGATGCTTCCGGAGTAGGCATATGCGCTGTTTTGATGCAAGAGGGACGACCGATTGCATATTTTAGTGAGAAGTTGAGTGGGGCAGCCTTAAACTACCCGACTTATGATAAGGAGTTGTATGCCTTGGTTCGAGCTTTAGAGACATGGCAGCAGTATCTTTGGCCTAAGGAGTTTGTTATTCACACGGATCATGAATCGTTGAAGCACTTGAAGGGACAACACAAGCTGAACAAGAGGCATGCCCGATGGCTGAAATTCATTGAGACATTTCCTTATGTCATCAAATACAAGCAAGGTAAAGAGAACATTGTAGCTCATGCATTGTCTCGAAGGTACACCTTAATCTCTACACTTAATGTTAAATTACTTGGTTTTGAACGAATTAAGGAGTTGTACATTCAAGATGCTAATTTTGGTACTGTTTATCAAGCATGTGAAAAGGGTGCATTTGATAAGTTCTATAGGCATGAGGGATTCTTGTTTAGGGAAGATAAATTTTGCATTCCTATGTATTCTATACGTGACTTACTTGTGCTTGAATCGCATGGGGGAGGTCTTATGTATGTGTCATTTTGGTTTCAAAAAGACATTACACATGCTGAAATAACACTTTTATTCACTACTAGAAAACCAGCTTTTAATGACCGCTTAATGACGCATTTTAATGACAGCTTTTAAAATTGGTCGCAATAAGTACTTTATTGAGACGCTTTTGTGTAGAAGCGCTTCACTAGGTTTGTATAGCTATTTTTCCGTTTTTTTTTTTTTTTTTTTTTTTTTTTATAAATGCATTTTGTGGCGCTTTTTAGGCGAGCATCGTAACATATTGATTGTATTAAGACGCTATTTATAAGCCGTCACAATAACCTATTACCACGGCCACCTATGTGACGCTTTGGTTAGGCGTCACAATAGATAAAGCGTCACAATAGCCGCTTGTTGTGACGATTTGGGGCGTCCTAATAACCCATTATTTTAGTAGTGATTGGCCACACATGAAGAGAGATGTTGAGAGAATTTGTGGTAGGTGTGTTACATGTCGTCAAGCTAAGTCTCGAGTACAGCCCCATGGTTTAGACACACCATTGCCTATTCCCAAAGAGCCGTGGGTTGATATTTCTATGGATTTTGTATTAGGTTTGCCTAGATCAAAACATGGTAGGGATTCGATCTTTGTTGTCGTTGATAGATTTTCTAAAATGGTACATTTTATACCATGCCACAAAACTGATGATGTGTCGCATGTTGTTGATTTGTTCTTTAAAGAAGTTGTTAGATTGCATGGCATGCCTAGGACAATTGTTCTGATCGTGATGCCAAGTTCTTGAGTTACTTTTGGAAGACCTTGTGGTCTAAGCTAGGAACAAAATTATTTTTTTCTACTACTTGTTACCCACAGACCGATGGTCAAACTTAAGTAGTAAATAGGACCTTGTCTGCCTTGTTGAGGGCTATTATCAAGAAAAACATTAAAACATGGGAAGAGTGTTTACCACATGTTGAGTTTGCATATAATCGAGTTGTTCATTATGCTACTAAGTTTTCACTGTTTGAAATTGTTTATGGTTTTAATCCTTTAACTCCAATGGACTTAACTCCACTAGCTTTATCTGAGCGTGTTAACTTCGATGGAAAGAAAAAGGCTGAACTTGTGAAGCAGACTCATGAAAAAGCAAGGATCAATATGGAGAGGAGAACATAACAAATTGCAAAGCAAGCGAACAAGGGACGTCGCAAGTTGGTTTTTGAACCTGGAGATTGGGTTTGTCTGCACATGATAAAAGAACGATTTCCAGTACAAAGGCGTTCTAAGTTGCTGCGGAGAGGAGATGGTCCTTTTCAAGTTCTCGAGCGAGTGAATGATAATGTGTATAAGCAGGACTTGCTTGGTGACTATAATGTTAGTACCACCTTCAATGTTGCAGATTTGAGTTATTTTGATGTAGGTGATGATTTGAGGACAAATCCTTTTCAAGAGGAGGGGAATGATGGAGGTCCAACCAACAGTTGGCAAGATGATCATATCCAAGTCCCAACCGGACCAGTAACGAGGAGCCGAGCTAAGCAATTCAAGGAGAAGCTTGCTGCATTGATCCAAAATGTTGTAACTAAGAACGCTTCATTCAATGGTGATAAACAAGGCTAGATTATGCATATTCAAGTGGCGGAGTCACCGGACAAGTGTGGGAACCATCCGGGCTAAAGATCAGTCCAAGTTGAGCAAATAATAGCAAGAAGGATGTGTTAGAGTAGGTGACCAACAAGCCAACATGTGGATGTGGTCTTTCGTATTTATTATTGTAATAAACGAACCTTTATTCGTATTAATGATAAAACACCTTGGCATTCTATATCTTTGTCCCTTTGTCACAAGCATAGATATAGTCCTTATAGTTATTACAAGTACTAGTAATTGATCGTTAGGATCGTGAGATATTTACTCAAGTATTATAACTGTTAAATGTGTTCCTAGTCGAAGGGTTACGCCACTAATGAGGATATCGGCCTTTCCCATTAAGACTAGCACTTAGTGTATGTGTACTGCATCTCATCAGTAAACGGTATTGTGATATCGGCATGCATAAGTGGGTGCTCGGAAGTTGCCGAGTTCACTGAACTCCCTCACCCTAGAAATCTCTAAGTGGTTCCCAATAATCGAGTAGAGATATCTATGGTATAGTTGTACACCATTAGTCCTTATGACCTAGACCTCACCGTGACTTCACTAGAGGACCAGCTGTATCGTGACCTGTCCCTGAGTTCCACCGAGGACCATCCCAATGGCCAGTGTTCGTGCAGTCCGAAATCTAGTGGGAGGTCTGTGCATTGTAGTCGGGGATTCGATCGCTAGAATAGTCTTGGATGTCCTGTGTGTTCTGAAAGTTTGTAATCATTCTAAGTCTCTGGCCAGAGCTGACTAAGTGATGATTAGAGGATTCGATTCTCTAAGTCATGCACGTAAGGATTACAACACTTAGAACAATCGCACCGTCATTGAACATATAAAGAGGTCTCGATGAACCAATGCCTCTAGTTCGATCGGGACATATGTATCGAAGGGACCGTACTGTACGTTAACTATATCTGAAGGTTCTTGCAGGCACTTCATTTGTATCTAGGGAATCATGACGCGTAGTTGCTAGACGCCAATCTTGATTCGTTGGGTGATTAAGGTGAAACGAGCGTCATCTTAATCGTAACTCTAAGGGACGAGTTTTGACCACAAAGGGTTGTGGGCCCATGGCTAGCTTACACCTGAACCATCGAGGGTCACACTGCTCGTGCACATGAGATCTTTGAATAAACGGTCAGAGATAAAATAGTTTATCTTTGCATGATTGGAAGTCAATATGATTGGATCCAACATTAGTAATTTGGAATTATGAATGGGAATAAGAAAAGGAAAAGAATAGGCGAACATGTTAGTGAACTTTCTAAATCGGGAAGTTTCCAAATTTAGAAAGTGCACTGAACTAGGGTTTCCACTTTTGGAAAGTTGGAAATTGAGAGATGGCACTCGTAATGACGAGGATTTTATAATGATTCCGAAAATGTAATCGTTGCAATTTTTCGGTCATTGGATTGAGAGAAACGAGCAAGTAAAAGTACTAGCGAACTTAAGCTGTTGGGCCCGGTCCAACTTAAGCCCGCTAGGGTTTTATGTAAGATATAAATACAAGATTTATAGGTCTTGCACAAAAAAAAAAGTGAAAACCCTAACCCTAGCAGCCGTCCACCTCTCTCTCTCGGCCTCTCTCTCCCGCGGCCGTCGCCGGCGCCGTCGCCGGAAATCTCACCGGAATCGGCCGTTTGCCGGCCGATTGCTTCGGTAGTTTCTTTCCTTCTCTTTTTCTTCCATTTTTCTAACTATTGCGTGTCTAGTGCCACGTGTTTAGTAGATCGAAGTATACGAGGTGAAATCCGAGAGGAGGAAGATCGAAGATCGAGGAATCGACGAGCAGCGCACGAGCCGAAGCCGCACGCTACCCCACGCGCCGCCCCGGAAGATCGCGCGTGAGATTCACGCGCCGCCGTGGCCGATTCGCCGCTGCTGCCGCTGCACCGCTGCTGCCCCGATTGTACAGATTGGTTTCCGTAGCAATCTCGACTTGCTAAGCGCTCCTACCTCACGCTTCAAGAGGTAAACACACGAATCCCTTGTTTCGATTCGTTTACGTTTAAACTATATATTCATGTTTGCTTTTTTATGATTTTATGTGATTATGTGTAATCGTTTTTGTTAGAGTAGGTGACCAACAAGCCAACTTGTGGCTGTGGTCTTTCGTATTTATTATTGTAATAAACGAACCTTTATTCGTATTAATGATAAAACATCTTGGCATTCTATATCTTTGTCCCTTTGTCACAAGCATAGATATAGTCCTTACAGTTATTACAAGTACTAGTAATTGATCGTTAGGATCGTGAGATATTTACTCAAGTATTATAACTGTTAAACGTGTTCCTAGTCGAAGGGTTACGCCACTAATGAGGATATCGGCCTTTCCCATTAAGACTAGCACTTAGTGTATGTGTACTGCATCTCATCAGTAAACGGTATTGTGATATCGCCATGCATAAGTGGATGCTCGTAAGTTGACGAGTTCACTGAACTCCCTCATCCTAGAAATCTCTAAGTGGTTCCCAATAATCGAGTAGAGATATCTATGGTATAGTTGTACACCATTAGTCCTTATGACCTAGACAACACCGTGACTTCACTAGAGGACCAGCTGTATCGTGACCTGTCCCTGAGTTCCACCGAGGACCATCCCAAGGGCCAGTGATCGTGCAGTCCGAAATCTAGTGGGAGGTCTGTGCATTGTAGTCGGGAATTCGATCGCTAGAATAGTCTTGGATGTCCTGTGTGTTCTGAAAGTTTGTAATCATTCTAAGTCTCTGGCCAGAGCTGACTAAGTGATGATTAGAGAATTCGATTCTCTAAGTCATGCACGTGACGATTACAATACTTGGAACGATCGCACCGTCATCGAACATATAAAGAGGTCTCGATGAACCAATGCCTCTAGTTTGATCGGGACATATGAATCTAAGGGACCGTACTGTACGTTAACTATATCTGAAGGTTCTTGCAGGCACTTCATTTGTATCTAGGGAATCATGACGCGTAGTTGCTAGGCGCCAATCTTGATTCGTTGGGTGATTAAGGTGAAACGAGCTTCATCGTAATCGTAACTCTAAGGGACGAGTTTTGACCACAAAGAGTTGTGGGCCCACGGCTAGCTTACACCTGAACCATCGAGGGTCACACTGCTCGTGCACATGAGATCTTTGAATAAACGGTCAGAGATAAAATAGTTTATCTTTGCATGATTGGAACTCAATATGATTGAGTCCAACATTCGTAATTTGGAATTATGAATGAGAATAAGAAAAGGAAAAGAATAGGCGAACGTATTAGTGAACTTTCTAAATCGGGAAGTTTCCAAATTTAGAAAGTGCACTGAACTAGGGTTTCCACTTTTGGAAAGTTGGAAAATGAGAGATGGCACTCGTAATGACGAGGAAGTTATAATGAATCCGAAAATGTAATCGTTGCAATTTTTCGGTCATTGAATTAAGAGAGACGAGCAAGTAAAGATACTAACGGACTTAAGCTGTTGGGCCCGGTCCAACTTAAGCCCGCTAGGGTTTTATGCAAGACATATAAATACTTGATTTATAGGTCTTGCACAACACACAACACAACCCTAACCCTAGCAGCCGTCCACCTCTCTCTCGGCCTCTCTCTCCCACGGCCAACACCGCCGCCCACTCCGCCGTTTCGCCGGAATCGGCCGTTGATCGGCTGATTGGCTTGGTAGTCTCTTTCCTTCTCTTTTTCTTCCGTTTTTCTAACTATTACGTGTCTAGTGCCACGTGTTTAGTAGATCGAAGTATACGAGGTGAAATCCAAGAGAAGGAAGATCGAAGATCGAGGAATCGAAGAGCAGCGCACGAGCCGAAGCCGCACGCTGCCCCACGCGCCGCCCCGGAAGACCGCGCGTGTACCTCACGCGCCGCCGTGGCCGATTCGCCGCTGCTGCCGCTGCACCGCTGCTGCCCCGATTGTACGGATTGGTTTCCGTAGCAATCTCGACTTGCTAAACGCTCCTACCTCACGCTTCAAGAGGTAAATACACGAAACCCTAGTTTCGATTCGTTTACGTTTAAACTATGAATTCATGTTTGCTATTGTATGATTTTATGTGATTATGTGTAATCGTTTCAATCTTTGCAAGCATGATTATTGGTTTAAACTCGAGCATGTTAATTGATTTAAATTCGGTTAAATTATTTAGCATGTATGTTGTTTTTAATTTCGCTGGAAGCGCAAAGGTACGCAATTAATTGATTTTAATTTGTCGGGCATGTACTTGTGTGCTTTGAAGTCGTTTAAATCACATTAAATTTTTGTTTTCCGCTGCGTATGCGTGCCCGAAACCCAACAGTGGTATCAGAGCTCGTTGCGTAATTAATTGCGTTGTATAATATGCTATGATTTTATGCATGTTCGATTTATCGAAGTAGTGATTGTCGTATTATGTAATTGGGAGTTTTCGTAAGTTTAAAATATTTTTGAAATATTGTTTAGAATTTTTCCAACTTTAAAATTGTTTAAAATTGGAAAATCGGATCTGAAAATGTTTTTAAAACATCGGTTTTTGTTTAATCGGATCGAACCGGTCGAACCGGCCGGTTCGATGGTTGTGTACGATTTAGTTGACCGAATCCGCGTGGATTCGGGTCGGTCAGACCGGTTCCCGGTCCGACTGACCCGGCCCACTGATTTGGGTCAACTGGACCGGACAGAACCGGACCGCTTCGGTCCGAACCGGTCAGACCGGTTGGGCCGAACCGGTTCACTGAAAATAAAAAATAAAAAAAAAATTTATTTTAGATTTCTAAAATTAAACTTAAAACAAATTGATTTTAATTTTTGGAAAATTATTTTCAATTAATCCCAATTAGATAATTGGATCGAGAATCATCTATTTTAGTAAATAGGTGTTAGATTAATTAATTGATTTAAATTGTTAAATTGATTTCAATTAATAGAACACATATATAATATTGATTATAGTTCAACTTAATTAGTAGTACCTCAACATTATATGAATGATTTATGCTAGTTGAGGTTCTATAATTATTTTGAAAAACCCGATAATTAATTAATGTAATTAATTATATAGTTAGGTCGTATGTTCCTCTTAGGACAATATGCGTTTTCCATATACCTTTAGAGAACATAGATGTAGGAATCACATAGACCAATCCGAACCTTCTGATGAGATAAAACTTTTAATAAAACCCCTCATTCTTAATCTAATTGAGAATCATTTCAAGCTATAAAGAAAAACCCAATCTGTTGAGTTATTTCTTTCCTTCTGCCAACGGTTGGATTATGTGTAGCCCTTTGCTGTAGTGCAGTAAGCCGTGTTAGCGGGGAGTGCTATGGTAGAGTAAGCTGTAATTCAATTGACATAGCGATGAAGGTAGCCATAGAAAGGGGTTATGTTGGATTAACGTGGTCGGCTAGATTAACTAGGGACTGCATTAGTTTGGCATAATCAAGTTCTATGAGCATCTTTGATTGGTAGGTTAGACTTGACACACGACGATTTTGATATTCGCGAGATTAACTTAGGTCATTATCAAGTGTGAGGAAAATTAATTTAGGGTCATATTGTGGATATGATTGATTGTGATCTACCTTTGGGCAAATATAATCGGGCTAGATTAACTACGGGTTATATTTGTCTATTGGACCTAAAGCCCATTAAGAAAAATCAGTTTTCTCGTTTGTCTACTAGAGGGAAGTGGAACTCGATAAAATTAGTGGGAGAACAATTAAATAACATAAGTCCAAACATTTAATTGTAACAATCATTTAACGCGAATCTCTAATAATCCTCTTCTCTATATATCTCAGATAATTATGTCTAAGAATCCCATAATGTCAATCCTCGACAATAAACTCAATGGCCCTAATTACCTAGATTGGTTGCGTAGTCTTAAGCTTGTGCTAACTGTTGAGGGGCGTCTCTATGTTTTGAACGAGAGGCTTCCCGCCACTATACCTGCCACAGCGACTGATGCTGAAAAGGAAACTTATGAAGTTTGGAAAAAAGATGACACTCATGCTAGGTGCTATATGATAGCCGCCATGGAGCCCGCGCTTGCGAGGAAATATGAGTCTCACTTGCATCCTTTCGATATAAAGGCTCATCTCGATAGCATGTATAGTGAGAATATTAGGGCATCGAGGTACGCTGCTACAAAGGAGTTGATCATAGCGAGACTGCGCGAAGGGACTTCGGTCCACGAGCACTGTCTCAAAATGATCACTCTCCTTGAAAAGCTAGTGAATCTTGATGTCACCCTCCCAGCCGAGCTCTCTTTGGATTTGATCCTGTTGTCCCTTGCTAGTTCCTATGAATCGTTCATAGTGAACTTCAACATGAACAAACTAGATCCTCCCTTGGATGAGTTAATGAACATGTTGGTCAGCTTCGAGTCCACCATTAAGAAAGAGAAGTCTGTTCTCATTGCTGCTACTTCTGGAAAGAAGAGTTCTTTCCAAAAGAAGAGAAAGGAAAGAGTTCCCTTCCCAAACAGCAAGGTCGAAGTGGGTGAAGGTAGTGGGGGCCCCAAAGCAAAGGTTAGCAAACAAGTTGATGATGCTTGCCATCACTGTGGAAAGAAAGGACATTGGCGCCGCAACTGCAAGGCTTACCTAAAGCAGAAAGGTTCTGAAAAGGGTACGTATTTCATTGACGTAAATTTGTCTGTCAACTCTTCTTCTTGGGTATTGGATACGGGCTGTGGCTCACATTTGTGCAATGATTTGCAGCTAATGACAAGAAGTCGAAGACTTAGAGCGGGTGAGACCTACCTAAGGATGGGGAATGCAGCAAGAGTTGCTGCTGAAGCCATTGGCACAATTTACTTAAATGTTTTGGATTCTAGTTTTCCTATTGTTTTGAACAATTGTTTATTTGTTCCGTCGCTCATTAGAAACCTTATTTCTATTCCTGTATTAGATATTGAAGGTTTTTCTTTTGTTTTCGGAAATTCGATTTGCATTATACAAAAGAATGAGAATTTGATTTGCAAAGGACGACTATTAAACAACTTGTATGAACTAAATCCAAATGAAATACCTATTAATGTTATATCAGCAAAACGTAAGGAGATAGATCAAAACCCCGCACAACTTTGGCACGCTAGATTAGGTCATGTCTCTTTAAGAAGGATGAACGATTTTGTTAGTGAAGGATTGTTCTCTTTGGAGGACGTGAAATCACTACAAACTTGTGAATCCTGCCTTAAAGGGAAAATGACCAAGTCACCCTACAAAGGGAAAATAGAACGAGCCGAGGGTCTTTTGGATTTGATCCATACAGACGTATGTGGTCCACTAAGTGTTAGTGCGAAGGGTGGATATAACTACTTCGCTACCTTTACCGACGATTATTCTAGGTATGGGTATGTGTACTTGATGAAGTACAAGTCTGAAACATTTGAAAGGTTCAAAGATTTTAGACACGAAGTAGAGAAGCAACTCGGACGAAGTATTAAGAAGCTGCGATCCGATCGTGGTGGAGAATACTTGAGCATCGAGTTCAATGACTATCTAAAAGAGAATGGGATTCAATCACAATGGACTCCACCGGGAACTCCTCAACTTAATGGAGTCTCCGAACGTCGGAATCGAACTTTATTAGATATGGTTCGATCAATGATGGGGTTCACAAACTTACTGGCATACTTATGGGGTTATGCACTTCGTACTGCCGCATATTTGCTGAATAGAGTTAACACCAAAGCAGTTAAATCCACACCTTATGAACTTTGGCACTCCCGGAAACCCAATTACAAACATATTAGGATATGGGGTTGTCCCGCTTATGTGAAGCAATTAGTGGGAGATAAGTTGGATAGTAAATCCGACTTGTGCTATTTTGTGGGGTATCCCGAAGACTCGATGGGATACGAGTTCTACTATGTCAAAGAAGCAAAGACGTTTGTTTCGAGAAATGCCACCTTTTTGGAAAGGGAGTTTCTATCCGATAGAAAGGGCAGCATGATAGAACTTGAAGTAGTTCAAGAACCACAAAGTGAAGTTCAAACGCAAGAACAAGCAATCGAACCAATACAACAAACCACTAATATACCTCCTGAACCTACGGTACGTAGATCCGAAAGAGTTCGGAAAATGCCGGATAGGTTATTCCTCCTCGAAAATGATGAAGATCATGTTGATCTTGGACAAGATCCAAGAACATACAATGAGGCCGTATCGGATGCGGACATGGGACATTGGCTAACTGCCATGAAATCCGAAATGGACTCCATGTACTCCAACAAGGTATGGACCTTGGTAGATCCACCCTAAGGAATTGTTCCTATAGCTGCAAGTGGATCTATAAGAAGAAAATTGGAGTTGATGGAAAGGTATCGACCTATAAGGCTAGATTGGTAGCAAAAGGATACACTCAAAGGCAAGGTGTTGACTATGAGGAAACCTTTTCGCCAGTCGCGATGCTGAAGTCCATTAGGATTTTGCTTGCCATAGCTGCGTGGTATGACTACGAGATATGGCAAATGGATGTGAAGACCCCCTTCCTTAATGGAGATATTGAGGAAGAAATTTACATGGCGCAGCCGGAAGGCTTCATATCTTCTGGAAGTGAGCAAAAGGTTTGCAAGCTCCAGCGATCCATTTATGGATTGAAGCAAGCATCCCGTAGTTGGAATATTAGGTTCGACTCAACTATCAAAGAGTTTGATTTTGAGAAGAATCCGGAGGAACCTTGTGTATACAAGAAGGTTAGTGGGAGGGCAGTGATATTTTTAGTGCTTTACGTTGATGACATTCTACTCATTGGGAATGACGTAGGAATGTTGCAACAAACGAAAGCATGGTTGTCCACACGTTTCTCAATGAAGGATTTGGGAGAAGCATCTTACGTATTGGGAATACGCATCTATAGAGATAGAGCAAGGAAGATGCTTGGCTTATCCCAAAGCCTGTACATAGACACCGTTATGAAACGGTTTAGCATGGAAGAATCCAAGAAGGGATTCTTGCCAATGTCCCATGGGGTTCGTCTCTCGAAATCTATGTGTCCGCAAACACCTAGTGAAATCGAGGAGATGAAAAGGACGCCCTATGCTTCTGCCATAGGAAGCATAATGTATGGCATGCTATGTACGAGACCCGATATTGCGTATGCTGTGAGTGTCACAAGCAGATATCAGTCTAACCCCGGCCCGGCTCACTGGAAAGCCGTTAAAGATATCCTCAAGTACTTGCGAAGAACTAAGGATATATTTTTGGTCTATGGGGGTGCCGAGTTGAAATTAGAGGGTTTTACAGACTCTAGTTTTCAATCGGATGTGGACGACTCAAAGTCGAATTCTGGATTTATATTCACGCTTAATGGTGGTGCCGTGTGTTGGAAGAGTTCCAAGCAAAGCACGACGGCTGATTCCACCACCGAAGCGAAATACATTGCAGCGTCCGAAGCTGCAAAAGAAGGGACTTGGATAAGGAAATTCATCCAAGAGTTGGGTGTAATTCCTGATGCTAGTGATCCAGTACCGTTGTACTGTGATAACACCGGAGCCGTGGCGCAAGCTAAGGAGCCACGATCTCATCAGAAGTCGAAGCATATTCTGAGGAAGTATCACGTGATCCGAGAGATCATTGATAGAGGTGAAGTTAAGGTTGAACGAGTCACCTCGGAAGAGAACGTTGCAGACCCCTTCACGAAGCCTTTACCGAGATCGGTCCATGAGAAACATCGAGAGTCGATGGGATTACGATTTATGGGTAGTTGGCTTTAGGTCAAGTGGGAGATTGTTAGAGTAGGTAACCAACAAGCCAACTTGTGGCTGTGGTCTTTCGTATTTATTACTGTAATAAACGAACCTTTATTCGTATTAATGATAAAACATCTTGGCATTCTATATCTTTGTCCCTTTGTCACAAGCATAGATATAGTCCTTACAGTTATTACAAGTACTAGTAATTGATCGTTAGGATCGTGAGATATTTACTCAAGTATTATAAGTGTTAAACGTGTTCCTAGTCGAAGGGTTACGCCACTAATGAGGATATCGGCCTTTCCCATTAAGACTAGCACTTAGTGTATGTGTACTGCATCTCATCAGTAAACGGTATTGTGATATCGGCATGCATAAGTGGGTGCTCGTAAGTTGACGAGTTCACTGAACTCCCTCATCCTAGAAATCTCTAAGTGGTTCCAAATAATCGAGTAGAGATATCTATGGTATAGCTGTACACCATTAGTCCTTATGACCTAGACATCACCGTGACTTCACTAGAGGACCAGCTGTATCGTGACCTGTCCCTGAGTTCCACTGAGGACCATCCCAAGGGCCAGTGTTCGTGCAGTCCGAAATCTAGTGGGAGGTCTGTGCATTGTAGTCGGGGATTCGATCGCTAGAATAGTCTTGGATGTCCTGTGTGTTCTGAAAGTTTGTAATCATTCTAAGTCTCTGGCCAGAGCTGACTAAGTGATGATTAGAGAATTCGATTCTCTAAGTCATGCACGTGACGATTACAACACTTGGAACGATCGCACCGTCATCGAACATATAAAGAGGTCTCAATGAACCAATGCCTCGAGTTCGATCGGGACATATGAATCTAAGGGACCGTACTGTACGTTAACTATATCTGAAGGTTCTTGCAGGCACTTCATTTGTATCTAGGGAATCATGACGCGTAGTTGCTAGGCGCCAATCTTGATTCGTTGGGTGATTAAGGTGAAACGAGCTTCATCTTAATCGTAACTCTAAGGGACGAGTTTTGACCACAAAGAGTTGTGGGCCCACGGCTAGCTTACACCTGAACCATCGAGGGTCACACTGCTCGTGCACATGAGATCTTTGAATAAACGGTCAGAGATAAAATAGTTTATCTTTGCATGATTGGAAGTCAATATGATTGAGTCCAACATTCGTAATTTGGAATTATGAATGAGAATAAGAAAAGGAAAAGAATAGACGAACGTATTAGTGAACTTTCTAAATCGGGAAGTTTCCAAATTTAGAAAGTGCACTGAACTAGGGTTTCCACTTTTGGAAAGTTGGAAAATGAGAGATGGCACTCGTAATGACGAGGAAGTTATAATGAATCCGAAAATGTAATCGTTGCAATTTTTCGGTCATTGAATTAAGAGAGACGAGCAAGTAAAGATACTAACGGACTTAAGCTGTTGGGCCCGGTCCAACTTAAGCCCGCTAGGGTTTTATGCAAGACATATAAATACTTGATTTATAGGTCTTGCACAACACACAAATCAACCCTAACCCTAGCAGCCGTCCACCTCTCTCTCGGCCTCTCTCTCTCCCACGGCCAACACCGCCGCCCACTCCGCCGTTTCGCCGGAATCGGCCGTTGATCGGCCGATTGGCTTGGTAGTCTCTTTCCTTCTCTTTTTCTTTTGTTTTTCTAACTATTACGTGTCTAGTGCCATGTGTTTAGTAGATCGAAGTATACGAGGTGAAATCCAAGAGGAGGAAGATCGAAGATCGAGGAATCGAAGAGCAGCGCACGAGCCGAAGCCGCACGCTGCCCCACGCGCCGCCCCGGAAGACCGCGCGTGTACCTCACGCGCCGCCGTGGCCGATTCGCCGCTGCTGCCGCTGCACCGCTGCTGCCCCGATTGTACGGATTGGTTTCCGTAGCAATCTCGACTTGCTAAACGCTCCTACCTCACGCTTCAAGAGGTAAATACACGAAACCCTAGTTTCGATTCGTTTACGTTTAAACTATGAATTCATGTTTGCTATTGTATGATTTTATGTGATTATGTGTAATCGTTTCAATCTTTGCAAGCATGATTATTGGTTTAAACGCGAGCATGTTAATTGATTTAAATTCGGTTAAATTATTTAGCATGTATGTTGTTTTTAATTTCGCTGGAAGCGCAAAGGTACGCAATTAATTGATTTTAATTTGTCGGGCATGTACTTGTGTGCTTTAAAGTCGTTTAAATCACATTAAATTTTTGTTTTCCGCTGCGTATGCGTGCCCGAAACCCAACAGTTTTAATCGTTGCAAGCATGTTATTTGCTTTAAACGCGAGCATGTTAATTGATTTAAATTCGGTTAAATTATTTAGCATGTATGTTGTTTTTAATTTCGCTGGAAGCGCAAAGGTACGCAATTAATTGATTTAATTTGTCGGGCATGTGCTTGTGTGCTTTAAAGTCGTTTAAATCACATTAAATTTTTTTTTTCCGCTGCGTACACGTGCCCGAAACCCAACAGTGGTATCAGAGCTCGTTGCGTAATTAATTGCGTCGTATTATATGCTATGATTTTATGCATGTTCGATTTATTAAAGTAGTGATTGTTGTATTATGTAATTGGGAGTTTTCGTAAGTTTAAAATATATTTGAAATATTGTTTAGAATTTTTCCAGCTTTAAAATTGTTTAAAATTGGAAAATCGGATCTGAAATTGTTTTAAAAATGTCGTTTTTTAATTGTTCGGATCGAACCGGTCGAACCGGCCGGTTCGATGGTTGTGTGCGATTTAGTTGACCGAATCCACGTGGATTCGGGTCGGTCAGACCGGTTCCCGGTCCGACTGACCCGGCCCACTGATTTGGGTCAGCTGGACTGGACAGAACCGGACCGCTTCGGTCCGAACCGGTCAGACCGGTTGGGCCGAACCGGTTCATAGAAAAAAAAAAAAAAAAAAAAAAAAAAATTATTTTAGATTTCTAAAATTAAACTTAAAACAAATTGATTTTAATTTTTGGAAAATTATTTTCAATTAATCCCAATTAGATAATTGGATCAACAATCATCTATTTTAGTAAATAGGTGTTAGATTAATTAATTAATTTAAATTGTTAAATTGATTTCAATTAATAGAACACATATATAATATTGATTATAGTTCAACTTAATTAGTAGTACCTCAACATTATTTGAATGATTTATGCTAGTTGAGGTTCTATAATTATTTTGAAAAACCCGATAATTAATTAATGTAATTAATTATATAATTAGGTCGTATGTTCCTCTTAGGACAATATGCGTTTCCATATACCTTTAGAGAACATAGATGTAGGAATCACATAGACAAATCCAAACCTTCTGATGAGATAAAACATTTAATAAAACCCCTCATTCTTAATCTAATTGAGATTCATTTCAAGCTATAAAGAATGACCCAATCTGTTGAGTTATTTCTTTCCTTCTGCCAACAGTTGGATTATGTGTAGCCCTTTGCTGTAGTGCAGTAAGCCGTGTTAGCGGGGAGTGCTATGGTAGAGTAAGCTGTAATTCAATTGACATAACGATGAAGGTAGCCATAGAAAAGGGTTATGTTGGATTAACGTGGTCGGCTAGATTAACTAGGGACTGCATTAGTTTGGCATAATCAAGTTCTATGAGCATCTTTGATTGGTAGGTTAGACTTGACACTCGACGATTTTGATATTCGCGAGATTAACTTAGGTCATTATCAAGTGTGAGGAAAATTAATTTAGGATCATATTGTGGATATGATTGATTGTGATCTACCTTTGGGCAAATATAATCGGGCTAGATTAACTACGGGTTATATTTGTCTATTGGACCTAAAGCCCATTAAGAAAAATCAGTTTTCTCGTTTGTCTACTAGAGGGAAGTGGAACTCGATAAAATTAGTGGGAGAACAATTAAATAACATAAGTCCAAACATTTAATTGTAACAATCATTTAACGCGAATCTCTAATAATCCTCTTCTCTATATGTCTCAGATAATCATGTCTAAGAATCCCATAATGTCAATCCTCGACAATAAACTCAATGGCCCTAATTACCTAGATTGGTTGCGTAGTCTTAAGCTTGTGCTAACTGTTGAGGGGCGTCTCTATGTTTTGAACGAAAGACTTCCCGCCACCATACCTGCCACAACGACTGATGCTGAAAAGGAAACTTATGAAGTTTGGAAGAAAGATGACACTCATGCTAGGTGCTATATGATAGCCGCCATGGAGCCCGCGCTTGCGAGGAAATATGAGTCTCACTTGCATGCTTACGATATAAAGGCTCATCTCGATAGCATGTATAGTGAGAATATTAGGGCATCAAGGTACGCTGCTACAAAGGAGTTGATCACAGCGAGACTGCGCGAAGGGACTTCGGTCCACGAGCACTGTCTCAAAATGATCACTCTCCTTGAAAAGCTAGTGAATCTTGATGTCACCCTCCCAACCGAGCTCTATTTGGATTTGATCCTGTTGTCCCTTCCTAGTTCCTATGAATCGTTCATAGTGAACTTCAACATGAACAAACTAGATCCTCCCTTGGTTGAGTTAATGAACATGTTGGTCAGCTTCGAGTCCACCATTAAGAAAGAGAAGTCTGTTCTCATTGCTGCTACTTCTGGAAAGAAGAGTTCTTTCCAAAAGAAGAGAAAGGAAAGAGTTCCCTTCCCAAACAGCAAGTTCGAAGTGGGTGAAGGTAGTGGGGGCCCCAAAGCAAAGGTTAGCAATCAAGTTGATGATGCTTGCCATCACTGTGGAAAGAAAGGACATTGGCGCCGCAACTGCAAGGCTTACCTAAAGCAGAAAGGTTCTGAAAAGGGTACGTATTTCATTGACGTAAATTTGTCTGTCAACTCTTCTTCTTGGGTATTGGATACGGGCTGTGGCTCATATTTGTGCAATGATTTGCAGCTAATGACAAGAAGTCGAAGGCTTAGAGCGGGTGAGACCTACCTAAGGATGGGGAATGGAGCAAGAGTTGCTGCTGAAGCCATTGGCACAATTTACTTAAATGTTTTGGATTCTAGTTTTCCTATTATTTTGAACGATTGTTTAATTGTTCCGTCGCTCATTAGAAACCTTATTTCTATTCCTGTATTAGATATTGAAGGTTTTACTTTTGTTTTTGGAAATTCGATTTGCATTATACAAAAGAATGAGAATTTGATTTGCAAAGGACAACTATTAAACAACTTGTATGAACTAAATCCAAATGAAATACCTATTAATGATATATCAGCAAAACGTAAAGAGATAGATCAAAACCCCGCACAACTTTGGCACGCTAGATTAGGTCATGTTTCTTTAAGAAGGATGAACGATTTTGTCAGTGAAGGATTGTTCTCTTTGGAGGACGTGAAATCACTACAAACTTGTGAATCCTGCCTTAAAGGGAAAATGACCAAGTCACCCTACACAGGGAAAATGGAACGGGCCGAGGGTCTTTTGGATTTGATCCATACAGACGTATGTGGTCCACTAAGTGTTAGTGCGAAGGGTGGATATAACTACTTCGCTACCTTTACCGACGATTATTCTAGGTATGGGTATGTGTACTTGATGAAGTACAAGTCTGAAACATTTGAAAGGTTCAAAGATTTTAGACACGAAGTGGAAAAGCAACTCGGACGAAGTATTAAGAAGCTGCGATCCGATCGTGGTGGAGAATACTTGAGCATCGAGTTTATTGACTATCTAAAAGAGAATGGGATACAATCCCAATGGACTCCACCGGGAACTCCTCAACTTAATGGAGTCTCTGAACGTCGGAATCGAACTTTATTAGATATGGTTCGATCAATGATGGGGTTCACAAACTTACCGGAATACTTGTGGGGTCATGCACTTCGTACTACCGCGTATTTGCTGAATAGAGTTAACACCAAAGCAGTTAAATCCACACCTTATGAACTTTGGCATTCCCGGAAACCCAACTACAAACATATTAGGATATGGGGTTGTCCCGCTTATGTGAAGCGATTAGTGGGAGATAAGTTGGATAGTAAATCCGACTTGTGCTATTTTGTGGGGTATCCCGAAGACTCGATGGGATACGAGTTCTACTATGTCAAAGAAGCAAAGACATTTTTTCGAGAAATGCCACCTATTGGAAAGGGAGTT
>NW_012193303.1:40206-85431 GCF_000504015.1 Erythranthe guttata | reverse complement strand
GATACCAAATACACCAATTAAAATCCACCAATTAAAACAGCAATATAAATTAATCAAAAAAAAAATCCACGTAAACGTAAACGTAGAGTTTTATTTATACACTCCACTTTATCTTGTTTATCTATTGCTGTTGTTTGTTGATGCTTATTAAAGTCCTAGTACTGTAGTTCGTATTTTTAAGAACATTGTCGCGAGTGCACTTTTGCGCATGTTTTTTTACATGTACGTTTGTGCATGTCCATTTGAGCGGGTGTGTTTGTGCATGTTTGTTGATTTGTATTAATGTCCTAGGATTGTAGTTGTGTTTTCATTATCCTTTTTGCGAATGCACTTTTGCGTGAGTACTTTTGTGCATGTTTTTGTGCTCTTACTTATGTGCGTATCTTTTCTAGCGAGTGTTTTTGTGCACGTTTCTTGATGCGCATTCATGTCCTCGAACTGTAGTACGTGTTTTCATGATCGCTTTTGGAATACAATTTTGACCATGTTCGAGCCTGACTTTGGAATTTTGCCGTTATGATAGGAATTGTAGCCAGCTGAAATAGCTTTCTAAAGCCGCCGGAACAAGTTGATTTGGAGTCCGGATGAGAAAGTTATGCTCGAGTTTGTGGACACTACCAAAGATGTTGAGGTATTCTCTCTTCTAATTTGATTTTGTTTTCCTAATTGCAACTCTTTTCTTACTCTTTGATCGTTTTTGCTTCCTGGACACCTAATTTTCGATTTGTACCTATATAATACCAAATCCACCAATTATCACAGAAATATAAATCAATGCAAAAAAAAATCAACGTAAACGTAAACGTAGAGTTTTATTTCTACACTCCACTGTATCTTTTCTATGTATTGTTGTTGTTTGTTGATGCTTATTAAAGTCCTAGTATTGTAGTTCGTGTTTTAAGAACGTTGATGCGAATGCACTTTTGCGCATGTTTTTTTACATGCACATTTGTGCATGTCCATTTGCGCGAGTGTGTTTGTGCATGTTTGTTGATTTGTATTAATGTCCTAGGAATGTAGTGTGTGTTTTCGTGATCTGTTTTGAGAATGCACTTTTGCGTGAGTACTTATGTGCGTCACTTTTCTAGCGAGTGTTTTTGTGCACGTTTCTTGATGCGCATATATGTCCTCGAACTGTTGTTTGTTGATGCGTAATAAAGTCCTAGTATTGTAGTTCGTGTTTTTAAGAACTTTGTTGCGAATGCCTATTTGCGAATATTTTTTTACATGTACGTTTGTCCATTTTCATTTGAGCGAGTGCGTTTGTGCATGTTTGTGATTTGTATTAATTTCCTAGGATTGTAGTTTGTGTTTTCATAATCATATATGCAAATGCACTTTTGCGTGAGTACTTTTGTGCATGGTTTTGAACTCTTACTTATGTGCGTAACTTTTCTAGCGAGTGTTTTTGTGCACGTTTCTCGATGCGCATTCATGTCCTCGAACTGTAGTACGTATTTTCATGATCGCTTTTGGAATCCAATTTTGTCCATGTTCGAGTCCGAATTTGGAATTTTGCCGTTAGACGGAAATTGTAGCCAGCTGAAATAGCTTTCTAATGCCGCCGAAACGAGTTGCTTTGGAGTCCGGATGAGAAAGTTATGCTCGACTTCGTGGACACTACCAAAGATGTTGAGGGATTCTCTTTTCTAATTTGAATTTATTTTCCTTATTGCAACTGGTTTCTTATTATTTGATCATTATTGGTTCCTGGACACCTAATTTTCGAATTGTACCTATAAGATACCAAATCCACCATTTAAAACAGAATTATGAATTAATCCAAAAAAAATCCACGTAAACGAAACGTAGAGTTTTATTTCTACACTCCACTATATCTTTTTCATCTAGTGTTTTTGCTGTCGTTTGTTGATGCGTAATAAAGTTCTATTATTGTAGTTCGTGTTTTTAAGAACGTTGTTGCCAATGCACGTTTGCGCAAATTATTTTACATGTACATTTGTGCATGTCCATTTGAGCAAGTGTGTTTGTGCATGTTTGTGATTTGTATTAATTTCCTAGGATTGTAGTTTGTGTTTCCATAATCATTTTTGCAAATGCACCTATGCGTGAGTACTTTTTTGCATGCCTTTGTACTCTTACTTATGTGCATAACTTTTCTAGCGAGTGTTTTTGTGCACGTTTATTGATGCATATTCATGTCCTCGAACTATAGTACGTATTTTCATGATTGCTTTTGGAATCCAATTTTGACCATGTTTGAGTCCGAATTTGGAATTTTACCGTTCGACAGGAATTGTAGACAGCTGAAATAGCTTTCTAATGCCGCCGGAACCAGTAGATTTGGAGTCGAGATGAGAAAGTTATGCTCGACTTCGTGGACACTACCAAAGATGTTGAGGGATTCTCTCTTCTAATTTGATTTGATTTTCCTAATTGCAACTCTTTTCTTACTCTTTGATCATTTTAGCTTCCTGGACACCTAATTTTCGATTTGTAACTATAAGATACCAAATCCACCAATTAAAAAAGAAATATGAATTAATCCAAAAAAAAATCCACGTAAACGTAAACGTAGAGTTTTATTTCTACACTCCACTTTATCTTTTTTATCTATTGCTTTTGCTGTTTGTTGATGCGTATTACAGTCCTAGTATTATAGTTCGTGTTTTTAAGAACGTTGTTGGGAATGCACTTTTGCGCATGTTTTTTTACATGTACGTTTGTGCATGTTTGTAGATTTGTATTAATGTCCTAGGATTGTAGTTTGTGTTTTCATGATCCTTTTTGCGAACGCACTTTTGCGTGAGTACTCTTATGCATGCTTTGTACTCTTACTTATGTGCGTATCTTTTTTAGCGAGTGTTTTTGTGCACGTTTCTCCATGCACATTCATGTCCACTTACTGTAGTACGTATTTTCATGATCACTTTTGGAATCCAATTTTGACCATGTTCGAGTCCGATTTTGGAATTTTGCCGTTAGACAGGAATTGTAGCCAGCTCAAATAGCTTTTATTGCCGCCGGAACCGGTTGATTAAGAGTCCGGATGAGAAAGTTATGCTCGACTTCGTGGACACTACCAAAGATGTTGAGGGATTCTCTCTTCTAATTTGAATTTATTTTCTTAATTGCAACTCTTTTCTTACTCTTTGATCATTTTCGCTTCCTGGACACCTAATTTTCGATTTGTACCTATATAAGATACCAAATCCACCAATTAAAATAGAAATATGAATTAATCCAAAAAAAAATCCACGTAAACGAAACGCAGAGTTTTATTTCTACACTCTAATGTATCTTTTTTATCTAGTGTTTTTGCTGTTGTTTGTTCTTGCGTAATCAAGTCTAAGTATTGTAGTTCGTGTTTTTAAGAATGTTGTTGCGAATGCACGTTTGCGCATATTTTTTTACATGTACGTGTGTGCATGTCCATTTGAGCGAGTGTTTTTGTGCATGTTTGTAGATTTATATTAATGTCCTAGGATTGTAGTTTGTGTTTTCATAATCATTTTTGCAACTGCACTTTTGCGTGAGTACTTTTGTGCATGCTTTTGTACTCTTACTTATGTGTGTATCTTTTCTAGCGAGTGGTTTTGTGCACGTTTCTCAATAACCATTCATGTCCTCTAACTGCAATACGTATTTTCATGATCGCTTTTGGAATCGAATTTTAACCATGTTCGAGTCTGAACTGGAATTTTGCCGTTAGACGGGAATTGTAGCCAGCTGAAATAGCTTTCCAATGCCGCAGGAACCAGTTGATTTGGAGTCCGAATGTGAAAGTTATGCTGGACTTTGTGGACACTACCAAAGATGTTGAGGGAATATCTCTTCTAATTTGAATTTAGTTTCGTAATTGCAACTCGTTTCTTACTCTTTGATCATTTTTGCTTCCTGGACACCTAATTTTTAATTTGTACCTATAAGATACCACATCAACCAATTAAAACTGAAATATGAATTAATCCAGAAAAAAATCCACGTAAACGAATCGTAGAGTTTTATTTACACTCCATTGTATCTTTCTTATCTAGTGTTTTTGCTGTTGTTTGTTGATGCGTTATAAAGTCCTAGTATTGTAGTTCGTGTTTTGAAGAACATTGTTGCGAATGCACGTTTGTGCATATTTTTATACATGTACGTTTGTGCATGTCCATTTGAGCGAGTGTGTTTGTGCATGTTTGTGATTTGTATTAATTTCAAAGGATTGTAGTTTGTGTTTTCATGATCTTTTTTGCGAATGCACTTTTGCTTGTGTACTTTTATGCATGCTTAGTACTTTTACTTATGTGCGTATCTTTTTTAGCGAGTATTTTTGTGCACATTTCTCAATGTGCATTCATGTCCTCGAACTATAGAACTTATTTTCATGATCGCTTTTGGAATCCAATTTAGACCATGTTCGAGTCCGATTTTGGAATTTTGCCGTTAGACAGGAATTGTACTTTTTCTTGAGTACTTTTATGCATGCTTTGTACTCTTACCTATGTGTGTATCTTTTTTAGCGAGTGTTTTTGAGCACGTTTCTCGATGCGCATTCATGTCCTCGAACTGTAGTACGTATTTTCATGATTGCTTTTGGATTCCAATTTTGACCATGTTCGAGTCCGATTTTGGAATTTTGCC
Organism: Erythranthe guttata; assembly: GCF_000504015.1. Next base: position 80,841 of record NW_012193303.1, on the reverse strand, counting down.
GTTAGACAGGAATTGTAGCTAACTGAAATAGCTTTCTAATGCCGTCGGAACACGTTGATTTGGAGACCGGATGAGAAAGTTATGCTCGTCTTCGTGGACACTACCAAAGATGTTGAGGGATGCTCTCTTCTAATTTGAATTTATTTTCTTAGTTGCAACACTTTTCTTACTCTTTGATCATTTTAGCTTCCTGGACAACTAATTTTCGATTTATAACTATAAGATACCAAATCCACCAATTAACAAAGAAATATGAATTAATCCAAAAAAAAATCCACGTAAACGTAAACTTAGAGTTTTATTTCTACACTCCACTGTATCTTTTTTATCTAGTGTTTTTGTTGTTGTTTGTTGATGCGTAATAAAGTCCTAGTATTGTAGTTCGTGTTTTTAAGAACGTTGTTGCGAATGCACTTTTGCGCATGTTTTTTTACATGTACGTTTGTGCATGTCCATTTGAGCGAGTGTTTTTGTGCATGTTTGTTGATTTGTATTAATGTCCTAGGATTGTAGTTTGTGTTTTCATAATCATTTTTGCAAATGCACTTTTGCGTGAGTACTTTTGTGCATGCTTTTGTACTCTTACTTATGTGTGTATCTTTACTAGCGAGTGTTTTTGTGCACGTTTCTCCATGCGCATTCATGTCCTCTAACTGTAGTACGTATTTTCATGATCGCTTTTGGAATCGAATTTTAACCATGTTCGAGTCCGAATTTGGAATTTTGCCGTTAGACGGGAATTGTAGCCTGCTGAAATAGCTCTCTAATGCGGCAGGAACTAGTTGATTTGGAGTCCGAATGAGAAAGTTATGCTCGACTTCCTGGACACTACCAAAGATGTTGAGGGATTCTCTCTTCTAATTTGAATTTATTTTCCTAATTGCAACTCGTTTCTTACTCTTTGATCATTTTTGCTTCCTGGACACCTAATTTTCGATTTGTACCTATAAGATACCACATCCACCAATTGAAACAGAAATATGAATTAATCCAAAAAAAAATCCACGTAATCGAAACGTAGAGTTTTATTTCTACACTCCAATGTATCTTTTTTATCCAGTGTTTTTGTTGTTGTTTGTTGATGCGTAATAAAGTCTATGTATTGTAGTTCGTGTTTTTAAGAATGTTCTTGCGAATGCACATTTGTGCATATTTTTATACATGTACGTTTGTGCATGTCCATTTGAGAGAGTGTGTTTGTGCATGTTTCTGATTTGTATTAATTTCCTAGGACTGTAGTTTGTGTTTTCATAATCATTTTTGCAAAAGCACTTTTGCGTGAGTAATTTTGTGCATGCTTGTTTACTCTTACTTATGTGCGCAACTTTTCTAGCGAGTGTTTTTGTGCACGTTTCTCGATGTGCATTCATGTCCTCAAACTGTAGTACGTATTTTCATGATCGCTTTTGGAATCCAATTTTGACCATGTTCAAGTCTGAATTTGGAATTTTGTCGTTAGACACGAATTGTAGCCAGCTGAAATAGCTTTCTAATGCCGCCGTTGATTTAGAGTCCGGATACAAAAGTTATGCTCGACTTCGTGGACACTACCAAAGATGTTTTGTGATGCTCTCTTCTAATTTGAATTGATTTTCTTAATTGCAACTCTTTTCTTACTCTTTGATCATTTTTGCGTCCTGGACTCCAATTTTTTATTTGTACCTATAAGATACCAAATCCACCAATTAAAACAGAAATATGAATTAATCCAAAAAAAATCCACGTAAAGGTAAACGTAGAGTATTAATTCTACACTCCACTGTATCTTTTTTATCTAGTGTTTTTGTTGTTGTTTGTTGATGCGTAATAAAGTCCTAGTATTGTAGTTCGTGTTTTTAAGAACGTTGTTGCGAATGCACTTTTGCGCATGTTTTTTTACATGTACGTTTGTCCATGTCCATTTGAGCGAGTGTTTTTGTGCATGTTTCTTGATTTGTATTAATGTCCTAGGATTGTAGTTTGTGTTTTCATGATCCTTTTTGCGAATGCACTTTTGCTTGTGTACTTTTATGCATGCTTTGTACTCTTACTTATGTGCGTATTTTTTGTAGCGAGTGTTTTTATCCACGTTTCTCGATGTGCATTCATGTCCTCGAACTGTAGTACGTAGTTTCATGATCGCTTTTGGAATCAAATTTTGACCATGTTCGAGTCCAATTTTGGAATTTTACCGTTAGACAGGAATTGTACTTTTGCGTGTGTACTTTTGTGCATGCTTTGTACTCTTACCTATGTGCGTATCTTTTTTAGAGAGTGTTTTTGTGCACGTTTTTCGATGCGCATTCATGTCCTCGAACTGTAGTACGTATTTTGATGATCGCTTTTAGAATCCAATTGTGACCATGTTCGAGTCCGATTTTGAAATGTTCCCGTTAGACGGGAATTGTAGCCAGCTGAAATAGCTTTCTAATGCCGTCGGAACCAGTTGATTTGGAGACCGGATGAGAAAGCTATGCTCGACTTCGTGGACACTACCAAAGATGTTGAGAGATTCTCTCTTCTAATTTGAATTTATTTTCTAAATTGCAACTCTTTTCTTACTCTTTGATCATTTTTGCTTCCTGGACACCTAATTTTAAATTTGTACCTATAAGATACCAAATCCACCAATTAAAACAGAAATATGAATTAATCCAAAAAAAAATCCACATAAACGTAAACGTAGAGTTTTATTTCTACACTCCACTATATCTTTTTTATCTAGTAGTTTTGTTGTTGTTTGTTGATTTGAATAACGTTGTTGTTGATGCACGTTTGCGCATTTTTTTTTACGTGTACGTTTGTGCATGTCCATTTGAGCGAGTGTGTTTGTGCATGTTTGTGATTTGTATTAATTTCCTAGGATTGTAGTTTGTGGTTTCATAATCCTTTTTGCAAATGCACTTTTGCGTGAGTACTTTTGTGCATGCTTTTGTACGCTTACTTATGTGTTAATCTTTACTAGCGAGTGTTTTTGTTCATGTTTCTCGATGCGCATTCATGTCCTCTAACTGTAGTACGTATTTTCACGATCGCTTTTGGAATCCAAATTTGACCATGTTCGATTCCAAATTTGGAATTTTGCAGTTAGACAGGAATTGTAGCCAGCTGAAATAGCTTTCCAATGCCGCAGGAACCAGTTGATTTGGAGTCCGGATAAGAAAGTTATGCTCGACTTCGTGGACACTACCAAAGATGTTTAGTGATTCTCTCTTCTAATTTGAATTGATTTTCTTATTCGCAACTCGTTTCTTACTCTTTGATCATTTTTGCTTCCTGGAATCCAATTTTTGATTTGTACCTATAAGATACCAAATCCACCAATTAAAACAGAAATATGAATTAATCCAAAAAAAATCCACGTAAACGAAAACGTAGAGTTTTATTTCTACACTCCACTATATCTTTTTTATCTAGTGTTTTTGCTGTTGTTTGTTGATGCGTAATAAAGTCCTAGTATTATAGTTCCTGTTTTTAAGAACTTTGTGCATGTCCATTTGAGCGAGTGTTTTTGTTCATGTTTGTTGATTTGTATTAATGTCCTAGGATTGTAGTTTGTGTTTTCATGAACCTTTTTGCGAATGCACTTTTGCGTGAGTATTTTTATGTATGCTTTTGTACTCTTACTTATGTGCGTAACTTTTCTAGCGAGTGTTTTTGTGCACGTTTCTCGATACGCATGTTGGGTAACGGGCACGTGTACGCAGCGGAAAACAAAAATTTTATGCGAATTAAACAACTTTAAAACATATAAACACATGCCCGATAATTGAAAACAATTAATTGCGTACCTTTGCGCTTCCAGCGAAATTAAAACAACATACATTGCGTACCTTTGCGCTTCCAGCGAAATTAAAACAACAACATGCTTAATTACTTAATCGAAATTAAATCAATTAGCATGCTCGCGTTTAAATCAAATAATCATGCTCGCAATAATAAAACCAATTTCATGTAGTCACATAAAATCATACAAGTTTCTTATTAAAACGAACATGCATATATTAATTTAAACGTAACCGAATCGAATGACAATAGATTCGAAACATTACCTCTTGGAGCGTGAGGTAGGCGCACTAAGCAAAGCTAGATTGCCACGGAAACCAATCCGTGCAATCCGGGGCAGCAACGGCAATGATCCGAGCTACGGCGGCGCATGTGATTCACGCGCAGAGAAGATGGCTAGCTGCTCTTCCCACTCCTATTGATCCAACCTGTTTGCTGATCTGAAATTACAGCCTTGCTCCGACTTCAGTATCTCCATGCGTATTTACTGGATGAACAATTCCTTCTGGACGATGGTAGATTTATGAGTCGTGAAGCTGCTGTCAAAATTTCACGTCCATCGGATGACCGGTTGATTTATGGAAAATTTTCTCGCTAGGCAGCGCAGAAAATCCGAGAGCAGTTTTTCGGAATTGCCTTCTCGCATCTTCGATTCTTCGATCTTCCTCCTCTTGGATTTCACCTCGTATACTTCGATCTACTAAACACGTGGCACTAGACACGTAATAGTCAGAACAACGGAAGAAAAGAAAAAACGAAAGGAATACCGAAAGAGATCGGCCAACGGGTGGCCGATTCCGGCGAATTTCCGGCGACGGCGCGGTGGTGGTGGCCGTGGGAGAGGGTGGCTGATCGAGAGAGGCAGCGGCTAGGGTTATGAACGTGTGTTCTCTTATTTGTGTGTGTGCAAGACCTATAAATCAAGTATTTATATGTCTTGCATAAAACCCTAACGGGCTTAAGTTGGACCGGGCCCAACAGCTTAAGCTCGTTAGTTCTTTTACTCGCTCGTCTCTCTCAATTCAATGATCGGAAAATTGCAACAATTACATTTTCGGAATCATTATAATATCCTCGTCATTACGAGTGTCAACTCTCATTTTCCATCTTTCCAAAAGTGGAAACCCTAGTTCAGTGCACTTTCTAAATTTGGAAACTTCCCGATTTAGAAAGTTTACTAACACGTTCGCCTATTCTTTTCCTTTTCTTATTCTCATTCATAATTCCAAATTACGAATGTTGGATCCAATCATATTGACTTCCAATCATGCAAAGATAAACTATTTTATCTCTGACCGTTTATTCAAAGATCTCATGTACACGAGCAGTGTGACCCTCGATGGTTCAGGTGTAAGCTAGCCGTGGGCCCACAACCCTTTGCGGTCAAAACTCGTCCCCTTAGAGTTACGATTAAGATGAAACTCGTTTCACCTTAATCACCCAACGAATCAAGATTGGCGTCTAGCAACTACGCGTCATGATTCCCTAGATACAAATGAAGTGCCTGCAAGAACCTTCAGATATAGTTAACGTACAGTACGGTCCCTTCGATACATATGTCCCGATCGAACTAGAGGCATTGGTTCATCGAGACCTCTTTATATGTTCGATGACGGTGCGATCGTTCCAAGTGTTGTAATCGTCACGTGCATGACTTAGAGAATCGAATTCTCTAATCATCACTTAGTCAGCTCTGGCCAGAGACTTAGAATGATTACAAACTTTCAGAACACACAGGACATCCAAGACTATTCTAGCGATCGAATCCCCGACTACAATGCACAGACCTCCCACTAGATTTCGGACTGCACGAACACTGGCCCTTGGGATGGTCCTCGGTGGAACTCAGGGACAGGTCACGATACAGCTGGTCCTCTAGTGATGTCACGGTGATGTCTAGGTCATAAGGACTAATGGTGTACAACTATACCATAGATATCTCTACTCGATTATTGGGAACCACTTAGAGATTTCTAGGGTGAGGGAGTTCAGTGAACTCGTCAACTTACGAGCACCCACTTATGCATGCCGATATCACAATACCGTTTACTGATGAGATGCAGTACACATACACTAAGTGCTAGTCTTAATGGGAAAGGCCGATATCCTCATTAGTGGCGTAACCCTTCGACTAGGAACACGTTTAACAGTTATAATACTTAAGTAAATATCTCACGATCCTAACGATCAATTACTAGTACTTGTAATAACTGTAAGGACTATATCTATGCTTGTGACAAAGGGACAAAGATATAGAATGCCAAGGTGTTTTATCATTAATATGAATAAAGGTTCGTTTATTACAATAATAAATACGAAAAACCACAGCCACATGTTGGCTTGTTGGTCACCTACTCTAACAATCTCCCACTTGACCTAAAGCCAACTACCCATAAATCGCAATCCCATCGACTCTCGATGTTTCTCATGGACCGATCTCGGTAAAGGCTTCGTGAAGGGGTCTGTAACGTTCTCTTCCGAGGTGACTCGTTCTACCTTAACTTCACCTCTATCAATGATCTCTCGGATCACGTGATACTTTCTCAGAATATGCTTCGACTTCTGATGAGATCTCGGCTCCCTAGGTTGCGCTAAGGCTCTGGTGTTATCACAGTACAACGGTACTGGATCACTAGCACAAGGAACGACACCCAACTCTTGGATGAACATCCTTATCCAAGTCCCATCTTTTGCAGCTTCGAACGCTGCAATGTATTCCGCTTCGGTAGTGGAATCGGCCGTCGTGTTTTGCTTGGAACTCTTCCAACACACGGCACCACCATTAAGCGTGAATATAAATCCAGAATTCGACTTTGAGTCGTCCACGTCCGATTGAAAACTAGAGTCGGTAAAACCCTCTAATTTCAACTCGGCACCCCCATAGACCAAAAATATATCCTTAGTCCTTCGCAAGTACTTGAGGATATCTTTCACGGCTTTCCAGTGAGCCGGGCCGGGGTTAGATTGATATCTGCTTGTGACATTCACAGCATACGCAATATCGGGTCTCGTACATAGCATGCCATACATTATGCTTCCTATGGCAGAAGCATAGGGCGTCATTTTCATCTCCTCGATTTCACTAGGTGTTTGCGGACACATAGATTTCGAGAGACGAACCCCATGGGACATTGGCAAGAATCCCTTCTTGGATTCTTCCATGCTAAACCGTTTCATAACGGTGTCTATGTACAGGCTTTGGGATAAGCCAAGCATCTTCCTCGCTCTATCTCTATAGATGCGTATTCCTAATACGTAAGATGCTTCTCCCAAATCCTTCATTGAGAAACGTGTGGACAACCATGCTTTCGTTTGTTGCAGCATTCCTAAGTCATTCCCAATGAGTAGGATGTCATCAACGTAAAGCACTAAAAATATCACTGCCCTCCCACTAACCTTCTTGTATACACAAGGTTCCTCCGGATTCTTCTCAAAATCAAACTCTTTGATAGTTGAGTCGAATCTAATGTTCCAACTACGGGATGCTTGCTTCAATCCATAAATGGATCGCTGGAGCTTGCAAACCTTTTGCTCACTTCCAGAAGATATGAAGCCTTCCGGCTGCGCCATGTAAATTTCTTCCTCAATGTCTCCATTAAGGAAGGCGGTCTTCACATCCATTTGCCATATCTCGTAGTCGTACCACGCAGCTATGGCCAGCAAAATCCTAATGGACTTCAGCATCGCGACTGGCGAAAAGGTTTCCTCATAGTCAACACCTTGCCTTTGAGTGTATCCTTTTGCTACCAATCTAGCTTTATAGGTCGATACCTTTCCATCAACTCCAATTTTCTTCTTATAGATCCACTTGCAGCCTATGGGAACGATTCCCTTAGGTGGATCTACCAAGGTCCACACCTTGTTGGAGTACATGGAGTCCATTTCGGATTTCATGGCAGTTAGCCAATGTCCCATGTCCGCATCCGATACGGCCTCGTTGTATGTTCTTGGATCTCGTCCAAGATCAACATGATCTTCATCATTTTTTGAGGAGGAATAACCTATCCGGCATTTTCCGAACTCTTTCGGATCTACGTACCGTAGGTTCAGGAGGTATATTAGTGGTTTGTTGTATTGGTTCGATTGCTTGATCTTGTGTTTGAACTTCACTTTGTGGTTCTTGAACTACTTCAAGTTCTATCATGCTGCCCTTTCTATCGGATAGAAACTCCCTTTCCAAAAAGGTGGCATTTCTCGAAACAAACGTCTTTGCTTCTTTGACATAGTAGAACTCGTATCCCATCGAGTCTTCGGGATACCCCACAAAATAGCACAAGTCGGATTTACTATCCAACTTATCTCCCACTAACCGCTTCACATAAGCGGGACAACCCCATATCCTAATATGTTTGTAATTGGGTTTCCGGGAATGCCAAAGTTCATACGGTGTGGATTTAACTGCTTTGGTGTTAACTCTATTCAGCAAATACGCGGCAGTACGAAGTGCATGACCCCATAAGTATGCCGGTAAGTTTGTGAACCCCATCATTGATCGAACCATATCCAATAAAGTTCGATTCCGACGTTTGGATACTCCATTAAGCTGAGGAGTTCCCGGTGGAGTCCATTGGGACTGTATCCCATTTTCTTTTAGATAGTCAATGAACTCGATGCTCAAGTATTCTCCACCACGATCGGATCGCAGCTTCTTAATACTTCGTCCGAGTTGCTTTTCTACTTCATGTCTAAAATCTTTGAACCTTTCAAATGTTTCAGACTTGTACTTCATCAAGTACACATACCCATACCTAGAATAATCGTCGGTAAAGGTAGCGAAGTAGTTATATCCACCCTTCGCACTAACACTTAGTGGACCACATACGTCTGTATGGATCAAATCCAAAAGACCCTCGGCTCGTTCCATTTTCCCTTTGTAGGGTGACTTGGTCATTTTCCCTTTAAGGCAAGATTCACAAGTTTGTAGTGATTTCACGTCCTCCAAAGAGAACAATCCTTCACTGACAAAATCGTTCATCCTTCTTAAAGAGACATGACCTAGTCTAGCGTGCCAAAGTTGTGCGGGGTTTTGACCTATCTCCTTACGTTTTGCTGAATTTCGCCTTAGGGGCCCCCACTACCTTCACCCACTTCGAACTTGCTGTTTGGAAAGGGAACTCTTTCATTTCTCTTCTTTTGGAAAGAACTCTTCTTTCCAGAAGTAGCAGCAATGAGAACATACTTCTCTTTCTTAATGGTGGACTCGAAGCTGACCAACATGTTCAAATACTCATCCAAGGGAGGATCTAGTTTTTTCATGTTGAAGTTCACTATGCACGATTCATAGGAACTAGGAAGAGACAACAGGATCAAATCCAATGAGAGCTCGGGCGGGAGGGTGACATCAAGATTCACTAGCTTTTCAAGGAGAGTGATCATTTTGAGACAGTGCTCGTGGACCGAAGTCCCTTCGCGCAGTCTCGCTGTGATCAACTCCTTTGTAGCAATGTACCTCGATGCCCTAATATTCTCACTATACATGCTATCGAGATGAGCCTTTATATCGAAAGCATGAATGTGAGACTCATATTTCCTCGCAAGCGCGGGCTCCATGGCGGCTATCATATAGCACCTAGCATGAGTGTCATCTTTCTTCCAAACTTCATAAGTTTCCTTTTCAGCATCAGTCGCTGTGGCAGGTATAGTGGCGGGAAGTCTCTCGTTCAAAACATAGAGACGCCCCTCAACAGTTAGCACAAGCTTAAGACTACGCAACCAATCTAGGTAATTAGGGCCATTGAGTTTTTTGTCGAGGATTGACATTATGGGATTCTTAGACATGATTTTCTGAGACATATAGAGAAGAGGATTATTAGAGATTCGCGTTAAATGATTGTTACAATTAAATGTTTGGACTTATGTTATTTAATTGTTCTCCCACTAATTTTATCGAGTTCCACTTCCCTCTAGTAGACAAACGAGAAAACTGATTTTTCTTAATGGGCTTTAGGTCCAATAGACAAATATAACCCGTAGTTAATCTAGCCCGATTATATTTGCCCAAAGGTAGATCACAATCAATCATATCCACAATATGACCCTAAATTAATTTTCCTCACACTTGATAATGACCTAAGTTAATCTCGCGAATATCAAAATCGTCGTGTGTCAAGTCTAACCTACCAATCAAAGATGCTCATAGAACTTGATTATGCCAAACTAATGCAGTCCCTAGTTAATCTAGCCGACCACGTTAATCCAACATAACCCTTTTCTATGGCTACCTTCATCATTATGTCAATTGAATTACAGCTTACTCTACCATAGCACTCCCCGCTAACACGGCTTACTGCACTACAGCAAAGGGCTACACATAATCCAACCGTTGGCAGAAGGAAAGAAATAACTCAACAGATTGGGTCATTCTTTATAGCTTGAAATGATTCTCAATTAGATTAAGAATGAGGGGTTTTATTAAAAGTTTTATCTCATCAGAAGGTTTTGGATTGGTCTATGTGATTCCTACATCTATGTTCTCTAAAGGTATATGGAAGCGCATATTGTCCTAAGAGGAACATACGACCTAACTATATAATTAATTACATTAATTAATTATCGGGTTTTTCAAAATAATTATAGAACCTCAACTAGCATAAATCATTCAAATAATGTTGATGTACTACTAATTAAGTTGAATCATAATCAAAATTATGAATGTGTTCTATTACTTGAAATCAATTTAACAATTTAAATTAATTAATTAATCTAACACCTATTTACTAAAATAGATGATTGTCGATCCAATTATCTAGTTGGGATTAATTGAAAATAATTTTCCAAAAATTAAAATCAATTTGTTTTAAGTTTAATTTTAGAAATCTGAAATAATTTTTTTTTTTTTTTTTTTTTTTCAGTGAACCGGTTCGGCCCAACCGGTCTGACCGGTTCGGACCGAAGTGGTCCGGTTCTGTCCGGTCCAGCTGACCCAAATCAGTGGGCCGGGTCAGTCGGACCGGGAACCGGTCTGACCGACCCGAATCCACGTGGATTCGGTCAACTAGATCGCACACAACCATCGAACCGGCCGGTCCGACCGGTTCGATCCGAACAATTAAAAACCGACATTTTTAAAACAATTTCAGATCCGATTTTCCAATTTTAAACAATTTTAAAGCTGGAAAAATTCTAAACAATATTTCAAAAATATTTTAAACTTACGAAAACTCCCAATTACATAATACAACAATCACTACTTTAATAAATCGAACATGCATAAAATCATAGCATATTATACAACGCAATTAATTACGCAACGAGCTCTGATACCACTGTTGGGATTCGGGCACGCATACGCAGCAGAAAACAAAAATTTATGTGATTCAAAACGATTTCAAAACACATAAGAACATGCCCGATAAAATAAATTCAATTAATTGCGTACCTTTGCGCTTCCAGCGAAATTAAAAACAATTTACATGCTAATAATTTCAACCGAATTTAAAACAATTAACATGCTCGCGTTTAAACTAAATAACATGCTTGCAATGATTTAAAACCGATTACACATAATCACATAAAATCATACAAAACTAACATGAAATCATAGTTTAAACAAAACTCAAAAACGAAACTAGGGTTTCGTGTATTTACCTCTTGAAGCGTGAGGTAGAGCGATTAGCACGTCGTGATTGCTACGAAAACCAATCCATAGAATCGGGGCAGCAATTGAGCAGCAGCAGCGGCGGTGTACGGCCACGGCGGCGCGTGAGCTTCACGCGCGGACTTCCGGGGCGGCGCGTGGGGCAGCGTGCGGCTTCGGCTCGTGCGTTGCTCCTCGGTTCTTCGATCTACGATCTTCCTCCTCTCGGATTTCACCTCGTATACTTCGATCTACTAAAACGTGGCACTAGACACGAAGTAGTTAGAATTAACGGAAGAAAAAGAAAGGAGAAAAGAATACCGAAATGGATCGGCCAAGGGATGGCCGATTCCGGCGACGGGGCGGCGCCAACGGCGGAGGTGGCCGCGCGGGAGAGGGGGCGAGAGAGAGAGGTGGACGGCCGCTAGGGTTAGGGTTTGTTGTTTTTGTGCAAGGTCTATAAATCATGTATTTATAGTCCCTTGCATAAAACCCTAGCGGGCTTAAGTTGGACTGGGCCCAACAACTTAAGCTCGTTAGTTCCTTTGCTTGCTCGTCTCTCTCAATTCAATGACCGAAAAATTTCAACGATTGCATTTTCGGAATCATTATAACTTCCTCGTCATGACTTAAAGAATCGAATTCTCTAATCATCACTTAGTCAGCTCTGGCCAGAGACTTAGAATGATTACAAACTTTCAGAACACACAGGACATCCAAGACTATTCTAGCGATCGAATCCCCGACTACAATGCACAGACCTCCCACTAGATTTCGGACTGCACGAACACTGGCCCTTGGGATGGTCCTCGGTGGAACTCAGGGACAGGTCACGATACAGCTGGTCCTCTAGTGAAGTCACGGTGATATCTAGGTCATAAGGACTAATGGTGTACAACTATACCATAGATATCTCTACTCGATTATTGGGAACCACTTAGAGATTTCTAGGGTGAGGGAGTTCAGTGAACTCGTCAACTTACGAGCACCCACTTATGCATGCCGATATCACAATACCGTTTACTGATGAGATGCAGTACACATACACTAAGTGCTAGTCTTAATGGGAAAGGCCGATATCCTCATTCGTGGCGTAACCCTTCGACTAGGAACACGTTTAACAGTTATAATACTTAAGTAAATATCTCACGATCCTAACGATCAATTACTAGTACTTGTAATAACTGTAAGGACTATATCTATGCTTGTGACAAAGGGACAAAGATATAGAATGCCAAGGTGTTTTATCATTAATACGAATAAAGGTTCGTTTATTACAATAATAAATACGAAAGACCACAGCCACAGGTTGGCTTGTTGGTCACCTACTCTAACAATTTTGACCATGTTCGAGTACGAATTTGAAATTTTGGCGTTAGAAGGGAATTGTAGCCAGCTGAAATAGCTTTCTAATGCCGCCGAAACCAGTAAATTTGGAGTACGGATGAGAAAGTTATGCTCGACTTCATGGACACTACCAAAGATGTTGAGGGATTTTCTCTTTTAATTTGAATTTATTTTCTTAATTGCAACTCTTTTCTTACTTTTTGATCATTTTTCTTTCCTGGACTCCAATTTTCGATTTGTAGCTATTATATACCAAATCCACCAATTAAAACAAAGATATGAATTAATCCAAAAAAGAATCCACGTAAACGAACGTAGAGTTTTATTTCTACACTCAATTGTATCTTTTTTATCTAGTGTTTTTGCTGTTGTTTGTTGATGCGTAATAAAGTCCTAGTATTGTAGTTCGTGTTTTTCAGAACGTTTTTGCGAATGCATGTTTGCGCATATTTTCTTACATGTACGTTTGTGCATGTCCATTTGAGCGAGTGTGTTTGTGCATGTTTGTGATTTGTATTAATTTCCTAGGATTGTAGTTTGCGTTTTCATAATCATTTTTGCAAATCCAGTTTTGCATGAGTACTTTTGTGCGTGCTTTTGTAGTCTTACTTATGTGTGTATCTTTCGTGGCGAGTGTTTTTGTGCAAGTTTCTCGATGTGCATTCATGTCCTCGAACTGTAGTACGTATTTTCATGATCGCTTTTGGAATCCAATTTTGAGCATGTTCGAGTCCGAATTTGGAATTTTGCCGTTAGACAGGAATTGTAGCCAGCTGAAATAGCTTTCTAATGCCGTCGGAACCAGTTGATTTGGAGTTAGAATGAGAAAGTTATGCTGGACTTCGTGGACACTACCAAAGATGTTGAGGGATTCTCTGTTCTAATTTGAATTTATTTTCTTATTTACAACTCTTTTCTTACTTTTTGATCATCTTTGCTTCCTAGACTCCAATTTTCTATTTGTACCTATATGATACCACATCCACCAATTAAAACAGAAATCTGAATTTATCCAAAAACAAATCCACGTAAACTTAAACGTAGAGTTTTATTTCTACACTCCACTGTATCTTTTTTATCTAGTGTTTTTGCTGTTGTTTGTTGATGCGTAATAAAGTCCTAGTATTGTAGTTCGTGTTTTTAAGAACGTTGTTGCGAATGCACATTTGCGCATATTTTTTTACATGTACGTTTGTGAATGTCCATTTGAGCGAGTGTGTTTGTGCACGTTTGTGATTTGTATTAATTTCCTAGGCTTGTAGTTTGTGTTTTCATAATCCTTTTTGAAAATGCACTTTTGCGTTAGTACTTTTATGCTTGCTTTTGTACTCTTACGTATGTGCGTAACTTTTCTAGCGAGTGTTTTTGTGCACGTTTCTCGATGCGCATTCATGTCCTCGAACTGAAGTACGTATTTTCATGATCGCTTTTAGAATCCAATTTTGACAATGTTCGAGTCCGAATTCGGAATATTGTTGTTAGACAGGAATTGTAGCCAGCTGAAATAGCTTTCTAATGCCGCCAGAACTTGTTCATTTGGAGTCCAGATGAGAAAGTTATGCTCGACTTCATGGACACTACCTAAGATGTTGAGGGATTCTCTCTTCTAATTTGATTTGATTTTCCAAATTGCAACTATTTTCTTACTCTTTAATCATTTTAGCTTCCTGGAGACGTAATTTTCGCTTTGTACCTATAAGGTACCAAATCCACCAATTAAAACAGAAATATGAATTAATCCAAAAAAAAATCCACGTTAACGTAAACTTAGAGTTTTAATTCTACACTCCACTGTATCTTTTTTATATAGTGTTTTTGTTGTTGTTTGTGGATGAGTAATAAAGTCCTAGTATTGTAGTTCGTGTTTTTAAGAACGTTGGTGCGAATGCACGTTTGCGCATAATTTTTTACATGTACGTTTGTGCAGGTCCATTTGAGCGAGTGTGTTTGTGCACATTTTTTACTTGTATTAATTTCCTAGGATTGTTGTTTGTGTTATCATAATCGTTTTTGCAAATGCACTTTTGCGTGAGTACTTTTGTGCGTGCCATTGTACTCTTACTTATGTGTTTATCTTTTCTAGCTTGTGTTTTTGTGCACGTTTCTCGATGCGCATTCATGTCCTCTAACTGTAGTACATATTTTCAAGATCGCTTTTGGAATCCAATTTTGACCATGTTCGAGTCCGAATTTGGAATTTTGTCGTTCGACGGGAATTGTAGCCATCTGAAATAGCTTTCTAATGCAGCATGAACCAGTTGATTTGGAGTCCGGATGAGAAAGTTATGCTCGACTTCGTGGACACTACCAAAGATGTTGATGGATTCTCTCTTCTAATTTGAATTCATTTTCCTAATTGCAACTCGTTTCTTACTCTTTGATCATTTTTGCTTCCTAGACACCTAATTTTCGATTTGAACCTATAAGATACCACATCCACCAATTAAAACTGAAATATGAATTAATCCAAAAAAAATTCCACGTAAACGAAACGTAGAGTTTTATTTCTACACTCCACTGTATCTTTTTTATCTAGTGTTTTTGTTGTTGTTTGTTGATGCGTAATAAAGTCCTAGTATTGAAGTTCGTGTTTTTAAGAACGTTGTTGCGAATGCACGTTTGCGCATATTTTTTTACATGTACGTTTGTGCATGTCCATTTGAGCGAGTGTGTTTGTGCATGTTTGTGATTTGTATTAATTTCCTAGAATTGTAGTTTGTGTTTTCATAATCATTTTTGCAAATGCACTTTTCCGTGAGTACTTTTGTGCATGCTTTTCTACTCTTACTTATGTGCGTAACTTTTCTAGAGAGTGTTTTTGTGCACGTTTCTCGATGCGCATTCATGTCCTCGAACTGTAGTACGTATTTTCATGATCACTTTTGGAATCCAATTTTGACCATGTTCGTGTCCGAATTTGGAATTTTGCCGTTAGACAGGAATTGTATACAGCTGAAATAGCTTTCTAATGCCGCCGGAACCAGTTGATTAGGAGTTAGAATGAGAAAGTTATGCTGGACTTCGTGGACACTACCAAAGATGTTGAGGGATTCTCTGTTCTAATTTTAATTTATTTTCCTATTTGAAACTATTTTCTTACTTTTTGATCATCTTTGCTTCCTGGACTCCAATTTTCTATTTGTACCTATATGATACCACATCCACCAATTAAACCAGAAATATGAATTTATCCAAAAACAAATCTACGTAAACTTAAACGTAGAGTTTTATTTCTACACTCCACTATATCTTTTTTATCTAGTGTTTTTGCTGTTGTTTGTTGATGCGTAATAAAGTCCTAGTATTGTAGTTCGTGTTTTTATGAACGTTGTTGCGAATGCACATTTGCGCATATTTTTTTACATGTACGTTTGTGCAGGTCCATTTGAGCGAGTGTGTTTGTGCACATGTTTTACTTGTATTAATTTCCTAGGATTGTAGTTTGTGTTTTCATAATCCTTTTTGCAAATGCACTTTTGCGTGAGTACTTTTGTGCGTGCCATTGTACTCTTACTTATGTGTTTATCTTTTCTAGCGAGTGTTTTTGTGCACGTTTCTCGATGCGCATTCATGTCCTCTAACTGTAGTACGTATTTTCATGATCGCTTTTGGAATCCAATTTTGACCATGTTCGAGTCCGAATTTGGAATTTTGTCGTTCGACGGGAATTGTAGCCAGCTGAAATAGCTTTCTAATGCCGCTGGAACGCGTTGATTTGGAGTCCGGATGAGAAAGTTATGCTCGACTTCGTGGACACTACCAAAGATGTTGAGGGATTCTCTCTTCTAATTTGAATTCATTTTCCTAATTGCAACTCGTTTCTTACTCTTTGATCATTTTTGCTTCCTAGACACCTAATTTTCGATTTGAACCTATAAGATACCACATCCACCAATTAAAACTCAAATATGAATTAATCCAAAAAAAATTCCACGTAAACGAAACGTAGAGTTTTATTTCTACACTCCACTGTTTCTTTTTTATCTAGTGTTTTTGTTGTTGTTTGTTGATGCGTAATAAAGTCCTAGTATTGAAGTTCGTGTTTTTAAGAACGTTGTTGCGAATGCACGTTTGCGCATATTTTTTTACATGTACGTTTGTGCATGTCCATTTGAGCGAATGTGTTTGTGCATGTTTGTGATTTGTATTAATTTCCTAGAATTGTAGTTTGTGTTTTCATAATCATTTTTGCAAATGCACTTTTCCGTGAGTACTTTTGTGCATGCTTTTCTACTCTTACTTATGTGCGTAACTTTTCTAGCGAGTGTTTTTGTGCACGTTTCTCGATGCGCATTCATGTCCTCGAACTGTAGTACGTATTTTCATGATCACTTTTGGAATCCAATTTTGACCATGTTCGTGTCCGAATTTGGAATTTTGTCGTTAGACAAGAATTGTAGACAACTGAAATAGCTTTCTAATGCCGTCGGAACCAGTTGATTTGGAGTTAGAATGAGAAAGTTATGCTGAACTTCGTGGACACTACCAAAGATGTTGAGGGATTCTCTGTTCTAATTTGAATTTATTTTCTTATTTACAACTCTTTTCTTACTTTTTGATCATCTTTGCTTCCTGGACTCCAATTTTCTATTTGTACCTATATGATACCACATCCACCAATTAAAACAGAAATATGAATTAATCCAAAAAAAATCCACGTTAACGTAAACTTAGAGTTTTAATTCTACACTCCACTGTATCTTTTTTATATAGTGTTTTTGTTGTTGTTTGTTCATGAGTAATAAAGTCCTAGTATTGTAGTTCGTGTTTTTAAGAACGTTGGTGCGAATGCACGTTTGCGCATATTTTTTTACATGTACGTTTGTGCAGGTCCATTTGAGCGAGTGTGTTTGTGCACATTTTTTACTTGTATTAATTTCCTAGGATTGTAGTTTGTGTTTTCATAATCGTTTTTGCAAATGCACTTTTGCGTGAGTACTTTTGTGCGTGCCATTGTACTCTTACTTATGTGTTTATCTTTTGTAGCTTGTGTTTTTGTGCACGTTTCTCGATGCGCATTCATGTCCTCTAACTGTAGTACGTATTTTCATGATCGCTTTTGGAATCCAATTTTGACCATGTTCGAGTCCGAATTTGGAATTTTGTCGTTCGACGGGAATTGTAGCCATCTGAAATAGCTTTCTGATGCAGCAGGAACCAGTTGATTTGGAGTCCGGATGAGAAAGTTATGCTCGACTTCGTGGACACTACCAAAGATGTTGAGGGATTCTCTCTTCTAATTTGAATTCATTTTCCTAATTGCAACTCGTTTCTTACTCTTTGATCATTTTTGCTTCCTAGACACCTAATTTTCGATTTGAACCTATAAGATACCACATCCACCAATTAAAACTGAAATATGAATTAATCCAAAAAAAATTCCACGTAAACGTAAACGTAGAGTTTTATTTCTACACTCCACTGTATCTTTTTTATCTAGTGTTTTTGCTGTTGTGTGTTGAGGCGTAATAAAGTCTTAGTATTGTAGTTCGTGTTTTTAAGAAAGTTGTTGCGAATGCACGTTTGCGCATATTTTTTTACATTTACGTTTGTGCATGTTCATTTGAGCGAGTGTGTTTGTGCATGTTTGTGATTCGTATTAATTTCCTAGGATTGTAGTTTGTGTTTTCACAATCCTTTTTGCAAATGCACTTTTGCGTGAGTACTTTTGTGCATGCTTTTGTAGTCTTACTTATGTGTGTATCTTTTCTGGCAAGTGTTTTTGTGCACGTTTCTTGATGCGCATTCATGTCCTCTAGCTGTACTACGTATTTTCATGATCGCTTTTGTAATCAAATTTTGACCATGTTCGAGTCCGAATTTGGAATTTTGCCGTTAGGCGGGAATTGTAGCCATCTGAAATAGCTTTCTTATGCCGCAGGAACACGTTGATTTGGAGTCCGAATGAGAAAGTTATGCTCGACTTCGTGGACACTACCAAAGATGTTGAGGGATTCTCTCTTCTAATTTGAATTTATTTTCCTAATTGCAACTTATTTCTTACAATTTTATCAGTTTTGCTTCCTGGACACATAATTTTCGATTTGTACCTATAAGATACCACATCCACCAATTAAAACAGTAATATGAATTAATCCAAAAAAAAATCCACGTATACCTAACCTAAGGTTTGTTTCTACACTCCACTGTATATCTTTTTTATCTAGTGTTTTTGCTGTTGTTTGTTGATGCGTAATAAAGTCCTAGTATTGTAGTTCGTGTTTTTAAGAACGTTGTTGCGAATGCACGTTTGCGCATATTTTTTTACATGTACGTTTGTGCATGTCCATTTGAGCGACTGTGTTTGTGCATGTTTGTGATTTGTATTAATTTCCTAGGATTGTAGTTTGTGTTTTCACAATCCTTTTTGCAAATGCACTTTTGCGTGAGTACTTTTGAGCATGCTTTTGTAGTCTTACTTATGTGTGTATCTTTTCTGGCGAGTGTTTTTGTGCACGTTTCTGGATGCGCATTCATGTCCTCTAACTGTAGTACGTATTTTCATGATCGCTTTTGGAATCCAATTTTGACCATGTTCGAGTCCGAATTTGGAATTTTGCCGTTAGACGGAAATTACAGCCAACTGAAATAGCTTTCTAATGCCGCTGGAACAAGTTTATTTGGAGTCCGAATGAGAAAGTTATGCTCGACTTCGTGGACACTACCAAAGATGTTGAGGGATTCTCTCTTCTAATTTGAATTTTTTTTCCTAATTGCAACTCGTTTCTTACTCTTTGATATTTTTGCTTCCTGGACACCTAATTTTCGATTTGTGCCTATAAGATACCATATCCACCAATTAAAACAAAAATATGAATTAATCCAAAAAAAAATCCACGTAAACGTAAACGTAGAGTTTTATTTCTACACTCCACTGTATCTTTTTTAACTAGTGTTTTTGCTGTTGTTTGTTGATGCGTAATAAAGTCCTAGTATTGTAGTTCGTGTTTTTAAGAACGTTGTTGCGAATGCATGTTTGCACATATTTTTTTACTTGTAAATATGTGCATGTTAGTGATTTGTATTAATTTCCTAGGATTGTAGTTTGTGTTTTCATAATCATTTTTGCAAATGCACTTTTGCGTGAGTACTTTTGTGCATGCTTTTGTACTCTTACTTATGTGTGTATCTTTCTAGCGAGTGTTTTTGTGCACGTTTCTCGATGTGCATTCATGTCCTCGAACTGTAGTACGTATTTTCATGATTGCTTTTGGAATCCAATTATGACCAGGTTGGTGTCCGAATTTGGAATTTTGCCGTTAGACATGAATTGTAGCCAGCTGAAATAGCTTTCCAATGCCGCCGGAACCAGTTGATTTCGATTTCAGATGAGAAGGTATGCTCGACTTCGTGGAAACTACCAAAGATGTTGAGGGATTCTCTCTTCTAATTTGGTTTTATTTTCCTAATTGCAACTCATTTCTTACTCTTTGATCATTTTAGCTTCCTGGACACCTAATTTTCGATTTGTACCTATAAGATACCAAATCCACCAATTAAAACAAAAATATGAATTAATCCAAATAAAAATCCACATAAACGTAAACGTAGAGTTTTATTTCTACACTCCACTTTATCTTTTTTATCTTCTCCTTTTGTTGTTGTTTGTTGATGCGTATTAAAGTCCTTGTATTGTAGTTTGTGTTTTCAAGAACGTTGTTGAGAATGAACTTTTGCGCATGTTTTTTTACATGTACGTTTGTGCATGTCCATTTGAGCGAGTGTTTTTGTGCATGTTTGTTGATTTGTATTAATGTCCTAGCTTTCTAATGCCGCCGGAACAAGTTGATTTGGAGTCCGGATGAGAAAGTTATGCTCGACTTCTTGGACACTACCAAACATGCTGAGGGATCCTCTCTTCTAATTTGAATTTATTTTCTTAATTGCAACTCTTTTCTTACTCTTTGATCATGTTCGCTTGCTGCACACCTAATTTTCGATTTGTACATATAAGATAGCAAATCCACCAATTAAAACAGAAATATGTATTAACTCAAAAAAAAAAATCCACCTAAACGTAAATGTAGAGTTTTATTTCTACACTCCACTGTATCTTTTTTATCTAGTGTTTTTGCTGTTGTTTGTTGATACGTAATAAAGTCCTAGTATTGTAGTTCGTGTTTTTAAGAACGTTGTTGCGAATGCACGTTTGCGCATATTTTTTTACATGTACGTTTGTGCATGTCCATTTGAGCGATTGTGTTTGTGCATGTTTGTGATTTGTATTAATTTCCTAGGACTGTAGTTTGTGTTTTCATAATCATTTTTGCAAATGCACTTTTGCGTGAGTAGTTTTGTGCATGCTTTTGTACTCTTACTTAAGTGTGTATCTTTTCTAGCGAGTGTTTTTGTGCACATTTCTCGATGCACATTCATGTCCTTGAACTTTAGTACGTATTTTCATGATCGTTTTTGGAATCCAATTTTGACCATGTTCGAGTCCGAATTTGGAATTTTGCCGTTAGACGGGAATTGTAGCAAGCTGAAATAGCTTTCTAATGCCGCAGAAACACGTTGATTTGGAGTCCCAATGAGAAAGTTACGCTCGACTTCGTGGTCACTACCAAAGATGTTGAGGGATTCTCTCTTCCAATTTAAATTTATTTTCCTAATTGCAACTCGTTTCTTACTATTTGATCATTTTTGCTTCCTGGACACCTAATTTTCGATTTGTACCTATCAGATGCCACATCCACCAATTAAAACAGAAATATGAATTAATCCAAAAAAAAATCCACGTAAACGTAAACGTAGAGTTTTATTTCTTCACTCCACTTTATCTTTTTTATCTAGTGTTTTTTCTGTTGTTTGTTGATGCGTAATAAAGTCCTAGTATTGTAGTTCGTGTTTTTAAGAACGTTGTTGCCAATGCACGTTTGCGCATAATTTTTTACATGTACGTTTGTGCATGTCCATTTGAGAGAGTGTGTTTCAGCATGTTTGTGATTTGTATTAATTTCCTAGGATTGTAGTTTGTGTTTTCATAATCATTTTTGCAAATGCACTTTTGCGTGAGTACTTTTGTGCATGCTTTTGTACTCTTACTTATGTGTGTATCTTTTCTAGCAAGTGTTTTTGTGCACATTTCTCGATGCGCATTCATGTCCTCGAACTGTAGCACGTATTTTCATGATCGCTTTTGGAATCAAATTTTGACCATGTTCGAGTCCGAATTTGGAATTTTGGCGTTAGACAGAAATCGTAGCCAGCTCAAATAGCTTTCTAATGCCGCAGGAACACGTTGATTTGGAGTCCGAATGAGAAAGTTATGCTCGACTTCGTGGACACTACCAAAGATGTTGAGGGATTCTCTTTTCTAATTTGAATTTATTTTCCTTATTGCAACCGGTTTCTTATTATTTGATCATTATTGGTTCCTGGACACCTAATTTTCGAATTGTACCTATAAGATACCAAATCCACCATTTAAAACTGAATTTTTGAATTTCCTTATTGCATGTTAAGATTTTGGTTACTTTATGTTTTTTATGGCTAAATGATTTTGGTGAAACTTTATGTGTATTTTCTATGTGCTCTTGCTTGCTTATGTGAATCATTGGGTGTGAGGATGAGAGAATGGTAAGTAGAAGGGTGCATGGGTGGGTGCATTAGTGTCATGAAATTTTAAAAGATAAAACTATGTTGGAAAGTCTTTCGAGGTTACGGTAAATTTCCCGGGTACGGCGAGTCGGTACCGTAGGGCCTAGGGGTGGTTTGATCCCACGTAGATAGACATGATTCGATATATATGTGAGGTTATTTACCGGTAACTTAGATTGGCTCTTCCGAGGGATTCCCGACAATTTTTCATGTCATGCATGTTGCATTATGGTGTTGAGGATATAGGTGGGAAGATCTCACTCTATGGTCATGGGATCGTAGGGTTATAAAGGTGGGAGATTCTCATTCTATAATCTTCAATACGTGTCATGGCATAGGGTTATAAAGGTGGGATATTCTCACTCTATGGTCTTGGGATCATAGGGTTATAAAAGTGGGAATTATCTCACTCTATGCGTGTGGCAATTATGTGAATGAAGAATGCCAACGAAAAAGGGAAGTATATGATTGTTTTACTTTATGTTGCATGTTCATGTATAAGATATATGTATGTATATATGTATAGATATATGTATGCTCTATGTGCAATGTGTATTCGATAATACTTAAAGATTCTCATTGAGTCCTCAAAGGCTCATATAGGTGTTGTATGTTTGTAGGTATACCCGATTTAGGACCCGAGGAGTGAAGTTGGGGATCGAGCTCAAGAATCGGAAGGAGATCGTATGGAAGGGTTGTGGATTGTGTTGGCTCTTAATTTAGTCATGTGGTTTTATTTGTATAATATGCTTGTAAAGACTTTTGATACGGTTTTAGGTATTTTCTACCGTTCGCTTCCTCCGATCGGTGGGAATTATTAAATGACGATATGTGTAATTGTAATTAGGATTACCCTATTTTGGATAATTAATCGGTAATCCGTAGTCTTTTGTAAGCGAAAGCAAATTTTTACTATTTATATGCATGCATGCTTTCGGCTAGTAATTTCTTCGTGTTTTGCCTCCATGTTCTAAAATTATTTTCATATAGGTGTTCTGCTTAGAAAATCATGAAATTTTAGGAGTCTCTGCATCTCTCTGTTCTTATCATTTTGATAGGTCGTTTGCATGATTTGGGTAAGTATTCAATTAGTTATGATTTATTTCTCTCCACTGCACTGAAACAGGGTCATTCGGGTGTTTTCTGCTATAACTGGAGTTTTACTCACTCAAATGCCTTGTTTCTACTTGGGAAATGTTTTAAACTTATTTGTCTGCCTTGGGGTAAAATTTGGTAGTTTTTCGGTCAGTGAGGAATTTATTATGAATTTTCAAAACTCCCTCCCCTGTTCTGGATTTTAAACTGAGTGACTGTGCCATGAATCTTTCAAATCTGTTTTAACTGAGTGATCTAGACCCATGTTAGATGATATGGTATTGTTTTGGGATCATTTGCATTAGTAGTTTAAGAGGATTTAATTTCTAAAGCTTCTGCATTGAATCTGTCCAAACTTGCATTAAGTACATCATGCCTAGTTGTTTTCTAGTCTTGCATGTAGCATGCATTGGTGTTAATTGGTTGATTAGGGTTTAGTATAGTGCGACCTCTCTCCCTCTGATGTAAAATGAAAAAAATTTACGTAAATTTATATCCACAAAAAAATCATTTTTAAAAGTCTTCCGCTGAGATTACATATAATAAGAGTAATCGAGAGAGGGGTGTCACAATTTGAGCGAGTGTGTTTGTGCATGTTTGTGATTTGTATTAATTTCCCAGGATTGTAGTTTGTGTTTTCATAATCCTTTTTGCAAATGCACTTTTGCGTGAGTACTTTTGTGCATGCTTTTGTACTCTTACTTACGTGTGTATCTTTTCTAGCGAGTTTTTGTGCACGTTTCTCGATTCGTATTCATGTCCTCGAACTGTAGTACGTATTTTCATGATCGCTTTTGGAATCCAATTTTGTCCATGTTTGAGTCCGAATTTGGAATTTTGCAGTTAGACGGAAATCATAGCCAGCTGAAATAGCTTTCTAATGCCGCAAGAACACGTTGATTTGGAGTCCGAATGAGAAAGTTATGCTCGACTTCGTGGACACTACCAAAGATGTTGAGGGATTCTCTTTTCTAATTTGAATTTATTTTCCTTATTGCAACTGGTTTCTTATTATTTGATCATTATTGGTTACTGGACACCTAATTTTCGAATTGTACCTATAAGATACCAAATCCACCATTTAAAACAGAATTATGAATTAATCTAAAAAAAATCCACGTAAACGAAACGTAGAGTTTTATTTCTACACTCCACTATATCTTTTTCATCTAGTGTTTTTGCTGTCGTTTGTTGATGCGTAATAAAGTCCTAGTATTGTAGTTCGTGTTTTTAAGAACGTTGTTGCCAATGCACGTTTGCGCAAATTATTTTACATGTACATTTGTGCATGTCCATTTGAGCGAGTGTGTTTGTGCATGTTTGTGATTTGTATTAATTTCCTAGGATTGTAGTTTGTGTTTCCATAATCATTTTTGCAAATGCACCTTTGCGTGAGTAGTTTTTTGCATGCTTTTGTACTCTTACTTATGTGCGTAATTTTCTAGCGAGTGTTTTTGTGCACGTTTATCGATGCATATTCATGTCCTCGAACTATAGTACGTATTTTTATGATTACTTTTGGAATCCAATTTTGACCATGTTCGAGTCCGAATTTAGAATTTTGCCGTTCGACAGGAAATGTAGCCAGCTGAAATAGCTTTCTAATGCCGCCGGAACCAGTAGATTTGGAGTCCATATGAGAAAGTTATGCTCGACTTCGTGGACACTACCAAAGATGTTGAGGGATTCTCTCTTCTAATTTGATTTGATTTTCCTAATTGCAACTCTTTTCTTACTCTTTGATCATTTTAGCTTCCTGGACACCTAATTTTCGATTTGTAACTATAAGATACCAAATCCACCAATTAAAAAAGAAATATGAATTCATCCAAAAAAAAATCCACGTAAACGTAAACGTAGAGTTTTATTTCTACACTCCACTTTATCTTTTTTATCTTTTGCTTTTGCTGTTGTTTGTTGATGCGTATTACAGTCCTAGTATTATAGTTCGTGTTTTTAAGAACGTGGTTGCGAATGCACTTTTGCGCATGTTTTTTTACATGTACGTTTGTGCATGTCAATTTGAGCGAGTGTTTTTGTGCATGTTTGTAGATTTGTATTAATGTCCTAGGATTGTAGTTTGTGTTTTCATAATCCTTTTTGCAAATGCACTTTTGCGTGAGTACACTTATGCATGCTTTGTACTCTTACTTATGTGCGTATCTTTTTTAGCGAGTGTTTTTGTGCACGTTTTTCCATGCGTATTCATGTCCTCTAACTGTAGTACGTATTTTCATGATCGCTTTTGGAATCGAATTTTAACCATGTTCGAGTCCGAATTTGGAATTTTACCGTTAGACGGGAATTGTAGCCAGCTGAAATAGCTTTTCAATGCCGCAAAAACCAGTTGATTTGGAGTCCGAATGTGAAAGTTATGCTGGACTTCGTGGACACTACCAAAGATGTTGAGGGAATATCTCTTCTAATTTAAATTTAGTTTCCTAATTGCAACTCGTTTCTTACTCTTTGATCATTTTTGCTTCCTGGACACCTAATTTTCAATTTGTACCTATAAGATACCACATCAACCAATTAAAACTGAAATATGAATTAATCCAGAAAAAAATCCACGTAAACGAATCGTAGAGTTTTATTTACACTCCATTGTATCTTTTTTTTCTAGTTTGTTGATGCGTAATAAAGTCCTAGTATTGTAGTTCGTGTTTTGAAGAACATTGTTGCGAATGCACGTTTGTGCATATTTTTATACATGTACGTTTGTGCATGTCCATTTGAGCGAGTGTGTTTGTGCATGTTTGTGATTTGTATTAATTTCATAGGATTGTAGTTTGTGTTTTCATGATCCTTTTTGCGAATGCACTTTTGCTTGTGTACTTTTATGCATGCTTAGTACTCTAACTTATGTGCGTATCTTTTTTAGCGAGTATTTTTGTGAACATTTCTCAATGTGCATTCATGTCCTCAAACTGTAGAACTTATTTTCATGATCGCTTTCGGAATCCAATTTAGACCATGTTCGAGTCCGATTTTGGAATTTTGCCGTTAGACGGGAATTGTACTTTTGCTTGAGTACTTTTATGCATGCTTTGTACTCTTACCTATGTGTGTATCTTTTTTAGCGAGTGTTTTTTAGCACATTTCTCGATGCGCATTCATGTCCTCGAACTGTAGTACGTATTTTCATGATTGCTTTTGGATTCCAATTTTGACCATGTTCGAGTCCGATTTTGGAATTTTGCCGTTAGACAGGAATTATAGCTAACCGAAATAGCTTTCTAATGCGGTCGGAACACGTTGATTTGGAGACCGGATGAGAAAGTTATGCTCGTCTTCGTGGACACTACCAAAGATGTTGAGGGATTCTCTCTTCTAATTTGAATTTATTTTCTTAGTTGCAAGTCTTTTCTTACTATTTGAACATTTTTGCTTCCTGGACACCTAATTTTCAATTTGTACCTATAAGATACCAAATCCACCAATTAAAACAGAAATATGAATTAATCCAAAAAAAAAATCCACATAAACATAAACGTAGAGTTTTATTTCTACGCTCCACTGTATCTTTTTTATCTAGTGTTTTTGTTGTTGTTTGTTGATGCGTAATAAAGTCCTAGTATTGTAGTTCGTGTTTTTAAGAACGTTGTTGCGAATGCACTTTTGCGCATGTTTTTTTACATGTACGTTTGTGCATGTCCATTTGAGCGAGTGTTTTTGTGCATGTTTGTTGATTTGTATTAATGTCCTAGGATTGTAGTTTGTGTTTTCATAATCATTTTTGCAAATGCACTTTTGCGTGAGTACTTTTGTGCATGCTTTTGTACTCTTACTTATGTGTGTATCTTTTCTAGCGACTTTTTTTGTGCACGTTTCTCGATGCGCATTCATGTCCTCTAACTGTAGTACGTATTTTCATGATCGCTTTTGGAATCGAATTTTAACCATGTTCGAGTCCGAATTTGGAATTTTGCCGTTAGACGGGAATTGTAGCCAGCTGAAATAGCTTTCCAATGCGGCAGGAACTAGTTGATTTGGAGTCCGAATGAGAAAGTTATGCTCGACTTCGTGGACACTACCAAAGATGTTGAGGGATTCTCTCTTCTTATTTGAATTTATTTTCCTAATTGCAACTCGTTTCCTACTCTTTGATCATTTTTGCTTCCTGGACACCTAATTTTCGATTTGTACCTATAAGATACCACATCCACCAATTGAAACAGAAATATGAATTAATCCAAAAAAAAATCCACGTAAACGAAACGTAGAGTTTTATTTCTACACTCCAATGTATCTTTTTTATCCAGTGTTTTTGTTGTTGTTTGTTGATGCGTAATAAAGTCTAAGTATTGTAGTTCGTGTTTTTAAGAACGTTGTTGCGAATGCACGTTTGTGCATATTTTTATACATGTACGTTTGTGCATGTCCATTTGAGAGAGTGTGTTTGTGCATGTTTCTGATTTGTATTAATTTCCTAGGACTGTAGTTTGTGTTTTCATAATCATTTTTGCAAATGCACTTTTGTGTGAGTAATTTTGTGCATGCTTGTTTACTCTTACTTATGTGCGCAACTTTTCTAGCGAGTGTTTTTGTGCACGTTTCTCGATGTGCATTCATGTCCTCGAACTGTAGTACGTATTTTCATGATCAAGTCTGAATTTGGAATTTTGTCGTTAGACACGAATTGTAGCCAGCTGAAATAGCTTTCTAATGCCGCCGTTGATTTAGAGTCCGGATACAAAAAAAAATCCACGTAAACGTAAACGTAGAGTTTTAATTCTACACTCCACTGTATCTTTTTTATCTAGTGTTTTTGCTGTTGTTTGTTGATGCGTAATAAAGTCCTAGTATTGTAGTTCGTGTTTTTAAGAACGTTGTTGCGAATGCACTTTTGCGCATGTGTTTTTACATGTACGTTTGTCCATGTCCATTTGAGCGAGTGTTTTTGTGCATGTTTTTTGATTTGTATTAATGTCCTAGGATTGTAGTGTGTTTTCATGATCCTTTTTGCGAATGCACTTTTGCTTGTGTACTTTTATGCATGATTTGTACTCTTACTTATGTGCGTATCTTTTGTAGCGAGTGTTTTTATCCACGTTTCTCGATGTGCATTCATGTCCTCGAACTCTAGTACGTATTTTCATGATCGCTTTTAGAATCAAATTTTGACGATGTTCGAGTCCGATTTTGGAATTTTGCCGTTAGAGAGGAATTGTACTTTTGCGTGTGTACTTTTGTGCATGCTTCGTACTCTTACCTATGTGCGTATCTTTTTTAGAGAGTGTTTTTGTGCACGTTTCTCGATGCGCATTCATGTCCTCAACTTGTAGTACGTATTTTGATGATCGCTTTTAGAATCCAATTGTGACCATGTTCGAGTCCGTTTTTGGAATTTTCACGTTAGACGGGAACTAAAGCCAGCTGAAATAGCTTTCTAATGCCGTCGGAACCAGTTGATTTGGAGACCCGATGAGAAAGCTATGCTCGACTTCGTGGACACTACCAAAGATGTTGAGGGATTCTCTCTTCTAATTTGAATTTATTTTCTAAATTGCAACTCTTTTCTTACTCTTTGATCATTTTTGCTTCCTGGACACCTAATTTTCAATTTGTACCTATAAGATACCAAATCCACCAATTAAAACAGAAATATGAATTAATCCAAAAAAAATCCACATAAACGTAAACGTAGAGTTTTATTTCTACACACCACTGTATCTTTTTTATCTAGTGTTTTTGTTGTTGTTTGTTGATTTGAATAAAGTCCTAGTATTGTAGTTCGGGTTTTTAAGAACGTTGTTGCTGATGCACGTTTGCGCATAATTTTTTATATGTACGTTTGTGCATGTCCATTTGAGCGAGTGTGTTTGTGCATGTTTGTGATTTTTATTAATTTCCTAGGATTGTAGTTTGTGTTTTCATAATCCTTTTTGCAAATGCACTTTTGCGCGCGTGAGTACTTTTGTGCATGCTTTTGTACGCTTACTTATGTGTTAATCTTTACTAGCGAGTGTTTTTGTTCATGTTTCTCGATGCGCATTCATGTCCTCTAACTGTAGTACGTATTTTCATGATCGCTTTTGGAATCCAAATTTGACCATGTTCGATTCCGAATTTGGAATTTTGCCGTTAGACAGGAATTGTAGCCACCTGAAATAGCTTTCCAATGCCGCAGGAACCAGTTGATTTGGAGTCCGGATAAGAAAGTTATGCTCGACTTCGTGGACACTACCAAAGATGTTTAGTGATTCTCTCTTCTAATTTGAATTGATTTTCTTAATCGCAACTCGTTTCTTACTCTTTGATCATTTTTGCTTCCTGGAATCCAATTTTTGATTTGTACCTATAAAATACCAATTCCACCAATTAAAACAGAAATATGAATTAATCCCATTAAAATCCACGTAAACGAAAACGTAGAGTTTTATTTCTACACTACACTGTATCTTTTTTATCTAGTGTTTTTGCTGTTGTTTGTTGATGCGTAATAAAGTCCTAGTATTATAGTTCGTGTTTTTAAGAACTTTGTGCATGTCCATTTGAGCGAGTGTTTTTGTTCATGTTTGTTGATTTGTATTAATGTCCTAGGATTGTAGTTTGTGTTTTCATGAACCTTTTTGCGAATGCACTTTTGCGTGAGTACTTTTATGTATGCTTTTGTACTCTTACTTATGTGCGTAACTTTTCTAGCGAGTGTTTTTGTGCACGTTTCTCGATACGCATTCATGTCCTCGAACAGTGGTACGTATTTTCATGATCGCTTTTGGAATCCAATTTTGACCATATTCAAGTCCGAATTGGAATTTTGCCGTTAGATAGGAATTTTAGCCAGCTGAAATAGCTTTCTAATGCCGCCGCAACCAGTTGATTTGGAGTCTGGATGAGAAAGTTATGCTCGACTTCGTGGACACTACCAAAGATGTTGAGGGATTCTCTCTTCTAATTTTATTTGATTTTCCTAATTGCAACTCGTTTCTTACTCTTTGATCATTTTAGCTTTCGGAATCCTAATTTTCAATTTGTACCTATAAGATACCAAATCCACCAATTAACACAGAAATATGGTTTAATCCAAAAAAAATCCACGTAAACGTAAACGTAGAGTTTTATTTCTACAATCCACTTTATCTTTTATATCTATTGTTTTTGTTGTTGTTTGTTGATGCCTATTAAAGTCCTAGTATTGTAGTTCGTGGTTTTAAGATCGTTGTTACGAATGCACGTTTGGATTGTTTTTTTACATGTACGTTTGTGCATGTCCATTGGAGCGAGTGTTTTTGTGCATGTTTGTTGATTTGTATTAATGTCCTAGGATTGTTGTTTGTTTTTTCATGATCCTTTTTGCGAATGCACTGTTGCGTGAGTTCTTTTATGCATGCTTTGTACTGTTACTTATATGCGTATTGTTAGAGTAGGTGACCAACAAGCCAACTTGTGGCTGTGGTCTTTCGTATTTATTATTGTAATAAACGAACCTTCATTCGTATTAATGATATAACATCTTGGCATTCTATATCTTTGTCCCTTTGTCACAAGCATAGATATAGTCCTTACAGTTATTACAAGTACTAGTAATTGATCGTTAGGATTGTGAGATATTTACTCAAGTATTATAACTGTTAAACGTGTTCCTAGTCGAAGGGTTACGCCACTAATGAGGATATCGGCCTTTCCCATTAAGACTAGCACTTAGTGTATGTGTACTGCATCTCATCAGTAAACGGTATTGTGATATCGGCATGCATAAGTGGGTGCTCGTAAGTTGACGAGTTCACTGAACTCCCTCACCCTAGAAATCTCTAAGTGGTTCCCAATAATCGAGTAGAGATATCTATGGTATAGTTGTACACCATTAGTCCTTATGACCTAGACCTCACCGTGACTTCACTAGAGGACCAGCTGTATCGTGACCTGTCCCTGAGTTCCACCGAGGACCATCCCAATGGCCAGTGTTCGTGCAGTCCGAAATCTAGTGGGAGGTCTGTGCATTGTAGTCGGGGATTCGATCGCTAGAATAGTCTTGGATGTCCTGTGTGTTCTGAAAGTTTGTAATCATTCTAAGTCTCTGGCCAGAGCTGAGTAAGTCATGATTAGAGAATTCGATTCTCTAAGTCATGCACGTGACGATTACAACACTTGGAACGATCGCACCGTCATTGAACATATAAAGAGGTCTCGATGAACCAATGCCTCTAGTTCGATCGGGACATATGTATCGAAGGGACCGTACTGTACGTTAACTATATCTGAAGGTTCTTGCAGGCACTTCATTTGTATCTAGGGAATCATGACGCGTAGTTGCTAGACGCCAATCTTGATTCGTTGGGTGATTAAGGTGAAACGAGCTTCATCTTAATCGTAACTCGAAGGGGACGAGTTTTGACCACAATGGGTTGTGGGCCCACGGCTAGCTTACACCTGAACCATCGAGGGTCACACTGCTCGTGCACATGAGATCTTTGAATAAACGGTCAGAGATAAAATAGTTTATCTTTGCATGATTGGAAGTCAATATGATTGAATCCAACATTCGTAATTTGGAATTACGAATGAGAATAAGAAAAGGAAAAGAATAGGCGAACATGTTAGTGAACTTTCTAAATCGAGAAGTTTCCAAATTTAGAAAGTCCACTGAACTAGGGTTTCCACTTTTGGAAAGTTGGAAAACAAGAGATGGCACTCGTAATGACGAGGAAGTTATAATGATTCCGAAAATGTAATCGTTGCAATTTTTCGGTCATTGAATTGAGAGATACGAGCAAGTAGAGGAACTAACGAGCTTAAGCTGTTGGGCCCAGTCCAACTTAAGCCCGCTAGGGTTATATGCAAGGGACTATAAATACATGACTTATAGCCCTTACACAAATAGATGAAACCCTAACCCTAAAGCGGCCGACCCTCTCTCTCTCGCCCTCTCTCCCGCGCGGCCACCACCGCACCACCGTCGCCGCTCCGTCGCCGGAACCGGCCGTTCGTCGGCCGTTCCTTGATTCGGTATTCTTTCTCCTTTCTTTTTCTTCCGTTTTATTCTAACTACTTCGTGTCTAGTGCCACGATTTAGTAGATCGAAGTATACGAGGTGAAATCCGAGAGGAGGAAGACTGTAGATCGAAAAGTCGAGGAGCAACGCACGAGCCGAAGCCGCACGCTGCCCCACGCGCCGTCCCGAAGCCGCGCGTACACTACACGCGCCGCCGTGACCTCACGCGCCGCTGCTGCCGTTGCACCGCTGCTGCCCCGATTCTACGGATTGGTTTCCGTAGTAATCACGAAGTGCTAATCGCTCCCACCTCACGCGTCAAGAGGTAAATATACGAAACCCTAGTTTCGTTTAGGGTTTAGTTTAAACTATGATTTCATGCTTGTATTTGTATGATTTTATGTGATTATGTGTAATCGGCTTTTAATCATTGCAAGCATGTTATTTGGTTTAAATTGCGAGCATGTTAATTGATTTAAGTACGGTTAAATTTATTAGCATGTATGTTGTTTTATTTTCGCTGGAAGCGCAAAGGTACGCAATTAATTGAATTTAATTTATCGGGCATGTTCTTATGTGTTTTAAAGTCGTTTAAATCGCATAAATTTTTGTTTTCCGCTGCGTATGCGTGCCCGAAACCTAACAGTGGTATCAGAGCTCGTTGCGCAATTAATTGCGTTTGTTTTAATATGCATGTTCGATTTATTAAAGTAGTGTTTGTCGTATTATGTAATTGGGAGTTTTCGTAAGTTTAAAATATTTTTGAAATATTGTTTAGAATTTTTCCAGCTTTAAAATTGTTTAAAATTGGAAAATCGGATCTGAAATTATTTTTAAAACATCGGTTTTTAATTGTTCGGATCGAACCGGTCGAACCGGCCGGTTCGATGGTTGTGTGCGATTTAGTTGACCGAATCCAAGTGGATTCGGGTCGGTCAGACCGGTTCTCGGTCCGACTGACCCGGCCCACTGATTTGGGTCAGCTGGACCGGACAGAACCGGACCGCTTCGGTCCGAACCGGTCAGACCGGTTGGGCCGAACCGGTTCACTGAAAATAAAAAAAAAAAAAAAAAAAAAAAAAAAATCAGATTTCTAAAATTCAACTTAAAACAAATTGATTTTAATTTTTGGAAAATTATTTTCAATTAATCCCAATTAGATAATTGAATCGACAATCATCTATTTTAGTAAATAGGTGTTAGATTAATTAATTAATTTAAATTGTTAAATTGATTTCAATTAATGGAACACATATATAATATTGATTATATATTCAACTTAATTAGTAGTACCTCAACATTATTTGAATGATTTATGCTAGTTGAGGTTCTATAATTATTTTGAAAACCCGATAATTAATTAATGTAATTAATTATGTAATTAGGTCGTATGTTCCTCTTAGGACAATATGCGCTTCCATATACCTTTAGAGAACATAGATGTAGGAATCACATAGACCAATCCAAAACCTTCTGATGAGATAAAACACTTTAATTAAAATCCCTCATTCTTTTAATTAAGAATCATTTCAAGCTATAAAGAAAAACCCAATCTGTTGAGTTATTTCTTTCCTTCTGCCAACGGTTGGATTATGTGTAGCCCTTTACTATAGTGCAGTAAGCCGTGTTAGCGGGGAGTGCTATGGTAGAGTAAGCTGTAATTCAATTGACATATTGATGAAGATAGCCATAGAAAAGGGTTATGTTGAATTAACGTGGTCGGCTAGATTAACTAGGGACTGCATTAGTTTGGCATAATCAAGTTCTATGAGCATCTTTGATTGGTAGGTTAGACTTGACACACGACGATTTTGATATTCGCGAGATTAACTTAGGTCATTATCAAGTGTGAGGAAAATTAATTTAGGGTCATATTGTGGATATGATTGATTGTGATCTACCTTTGGGCAAATATAATCGGGCTAGATTAACAACGGGTTGTATTTGTCCATTGGACCTAAAGCCCACTAAGAAAAATCAGTTTTCTCGTTTGTCTACTAGAGGGAAGTGGAACTCGATAAAATTAGTGGGAGAACAATTAAATAACATAAGTCCAAACATTTAATTGTAACAATCATTTAACGCGAATCTCTAATAATCCTCTTCTCTATATGTCTCAGATAATCATGTCTAAGAATCCCATAATGTCAATCCTCGACAATAAACTCAATGGCCCTAATTACCTAGATTGGTTGCGTAGTCTTAAGCTTGTGCTAACTGTTGAGGGGCGTCTCTATGTTTTGAACGAGAGGCTTCCCGCCACTATACCTGCCACAACGACTGATGCTGAAAAGGAAACTTATGAAGTTTTGAAGAAAGATGACACTCATGCTAGGTGCTATATGATAGCCGCCATGGAGCCCGCGCTTGCGAGGAAATATGAGTCTCACTTGCATGCTTTCGATATAAAGGCTCATCTCGATAGCATGTATAGTGAGAATATTAGGGCATCGAGGTACGCTGCTACAAAGGAGTTGATCACGGCGAGACTGCGCGAAGGGACTTCGGTCCACGAGCACTGTCTCAAAATGATCACTCTCCTTGAAAAGCAAGTGAATCTTGATGTCACCCTCCCGGCCGAGCTCTCGTTGGATTTGATCCTGTTGTCTCTTCCTAGTTCCTATGAATCGTTCATAGTGAACTTCAACATGAACAAACTAGATCCTCCCTTGGATGAGTTAATGAACATGTTGGTCAGCTTCGAGTCCACCATTAAGAAAGAGAAGTCTGTTCTCGTTGCTGCTACTTCTGGAAAGAAGAGTTCTTTCCAAAAGAAGAGAAAGGAAAGAGTTCTTTTCCCTAACAGCAAGTTCGAAGTGGGTGAAGGTAGTGGGGGCCCCAAAGCAAAGGTTAGCAAACAAGTTGATGATGCTTGCCATCACTGTGGAAAGAAAGGACATTGGCGCCGCAACTGCAAGGCTTACCTAAAGCAGAAAGGTTCTGAAAAGGGTACGTATTTCATTGACGTAAATTTGTCTGTCAACTCTTCTTCTTGGGTATTGGATACGGGCTGTGGCTCACATTTGTGCAATGATTTGCAGCTAATGACAAGAAGTCGAAGACTTAGAGCGGGTGAGACCTACCTAAGGATGGGGAATGGAGCAAGAGTTGCTGCTGAAGCCATTGGCACTATTTACTTAAATGTTTTGGATTCTAGTTTTCCTATTGTTTTGAACGATTGTTTATTTGTTCCGTCGCTCATTAGAAACCTTATTTCTATTCCTGTATTAGATATTGAAGGTTTTACTTTTGTTTTTGGAAATTCGATTTGCATTATACAAAAGAATGAGAATTTAATTTGCAAAGGACGGCTATTAAACAACTTATATGAACTAAATCCAAGTGAAATACCTATTAACGTTATATCAGCAAAACGTAAGGAGATAGATCAAAACCCCGCACAACTTTGGCACGCTAGATTAGGTCATGTCTCTTTAAGAAGGATGAACGATTTTGTTAGTGAAGGATTGTTCTCTTTGGAGGACGTGAAATCACTACAAACTTGTGAATGTTGCCTTAAAGGGAAAATGACCAAGTCACCCTACAAAGGGGTAATGGAACGAGCCGAGGGTCTTTTGGATTTGATCCATACAGACGTATGTGGTCCACTAAGTGTTAGTGCGAAGGGTGGATATAACTACTTCGCTACCTTTACCGATGATTATTCTAGGTATGGGTATGTATACTTGATGAAGTACAAGTCTGAAACATTTGAAAGGTTCAAAGATTTTAGACACGAAGTAGAAAAACAACTCGGACGAAGTATTAAGAAGCTGCGATCCGATCGTGGTGGGGAATACTTGAGCATCGAGTTCATTGACTATCTAAAAGAAAATGGGATACAGTCCCAATGGACTCCACCGGGAACTCCTCAACTTAATGGAGTATCCGAACGTCGGAATCGAACTCTATTAGATATGGTTCGATCAATGATGGGGTTCACAAACTTACCGGCATACTTGTGGGGTCATGCACTCCGTACTGCCGCGTATTTGCTGAATAGAGTTAACACCAAGGCAGTTAAATCCACACCTTATGAACTTTGGCATTCCCGAAAACCCAACTACAAACATATTAGGATATGGGGTTGTCCCGCTTATGTGAAGCGGTTAGTGGGAGATAAGTTGGATAGTAAATCCGACTTGTGCTATTTTGTGGGGTATCCCGAAGACTCGATGGGATACGAATTCTATTATGTCAAAGAAGCAAAGACGTTTGTTTCGAGAAATGCCACCTTTTTGGAAAGGGAGTTTCTATCCGATAGAAAGGGCAGCATGATAGAACTTGAAGTAGTTCAAGAACCACAAAGTGAAGTTCAAACACAAGATCAAGCAATCGAACCAATACAACAAACCACTAATATACCTCCTGAACCTACGGTACGTAGATCCGAAAGAGTTCGGAAAATGCCGGATAGGTTATTCCTCCTCGAAAATGATGAAGATCATGTTGATCTTGGACGAGATCCAAGAACATACAACGAGGCCGTATCGGATGCGGACATGGGACATTGGCTAACTGCCATGAAATCCGAAATGGACTCCATGTACTCCAACAAGGTGTGGACCTTGGTAGATCCACCTAAGGGAATCGTTCCCATAGGCTGCAAGTGGATCTATAAGAAGAAAATTGGAGTTGATGGAAAGGTATCGACCTATAAAGCTAGATTGGTAGCAAAAGGATACACTCAAAGGCAAGGTGTTGACTATGAGGAAACTTTTTCGCCAGTCGCGATGCTGAAGTCCATTAGGATTTTGCTGGCCATAGCTGCGTGGTATGACTACGAGATATGGCAAATGGATGTGAAGACCGCCTTCCTTAATGGAGACATTGAGGAAGAAATCTACATGGCGCAGCCGGAAGGCTTCATATCTTCTGGAAGTGAGCAAAAGGTTTGCAAGCTCCAGCGATCCATTTATGGATTGAAGCAAGCATCCCGTAGTTGGAACATTAGGTTCGACTCAACTATCAAAGAGTTTGATTTTGAGAAGAATCCGGAGGAACCTTGTGTATACAAGAAGGTTAGTGGGAGGGCAGTAATATTTTTAGTGCTTTACGTTGACGACATTCTACTCATTGGGAATGATGTAGGAATGTTGCAGCAAACGAAAGCATGGTTGTCCACACGTTTCTCAATGAAGGATTTGGGAGAAGCATCTTATGTATTAGGAATACGCATCTATAGAGATAGAGCAAGAAAGATGCTTGGCTTATCCCAAAGCCTGTACATAGACACCGTTATGAAACGGTTTAGCGTGGACGAATCCAAGAAGGGATTCTTGCCAATGTCCCATGGGGTTCATCTCTCGAAATCTATGTGTCCCCAAACACCTAGTGAAATCGAGGAGATGAAAAGGACGTGTAACACCCCGCATTTTCATAAGCATGTTATATGAAATTATATTGAGTAAATCGATAATTTCCATTTCATGAATTATCTAGTAAATGTTTATTGCATCCTAACTGTTTATGTGATCTTTAATATTTGGTTAAAAGTGATCAACTCAATTTGATTGAATGATTAAGTAATTCTATTTATGTGATTAAATGAATTATGTGCTTTAAATGAATAATAAATCTATGAAATTTATCTCTACTATTCTATGATTTAATAATTATAGATACACCTATTAATAATTTGTGTATGTTTGCCATGTATGTGCCGTATGTGTTTGAAGTATGTAGTCTAGTGTATAATCTATTTTCTGAATTGCTATTAGGACCCCCATGGTTTTAGATATTGCATAAATAGCCCTTGGGAATTTTCCTACTAATTTCCTAGTATAAGCCAAGGAAAATTCCTCCGCTTTTTCCTTCCCTATTTTCCTACGGCCGTTCCTTCTTCAACTTAGAGAAGAAACGGGAATTTGGGTCTTCACTCTTCTTCCTCTCACCCCACGACAGCCTCACCCGAAGATTCAATGAAAACTCATCAAAATTTCCCCTTCTTCTCTGGGAAACTTGACATCTAATCAATGGGATTAATTTCTCTATAAATCCCCCAAATTGTCAAGAGGATAGGAGGGGATAGCTCCAAGTTTAGCCCCAACAGCCTTCAGCCAAAGCTCCGAGAATCCTTCGGTTTCCTCTTCTTCCTTGTATTCGATTTTCTTCAAAGAGGTAAGGACTTTTGGTACTAAATGAATTAATGATAATAATAAGATGATGTTTATGTAATTTAATTGATTTATATGCTTAGGAATCGGATTTAGGTGTAGCACCCCCCTTCTAGTCGGGCGATAAATCGAACCGGTTTATCGGAATTTCTTACTAAAGTAGCGGAAGCAAAGGATCTCTTTGTAATTTTTGAAATGTTGGGATGGGGTGAAAATACAATTATCGAAACTTTGTTCTTTTGGGTGTTGAAGACTTGGCATTTTCGAAAACTTTTATTGAATTGATTTAGCCGAATATAAATCTCGGTTGGAAATGAATTTCGAAAGGAGGTTTCTTATTCGAGTGCTACATTCTCACTAAACGTTCTTTTCGGTTCGAGAATAAATCAGAGTTCGAAAAGGTTATTTTGGTGAATAATCCGAAGTTTCCTAACGAAGGCATGAAAATAGCAATTTACGAAACTTAATATATTTAAGCTGGGAAATAAGTACGATTCATAATGAAAAACGAGTTCAAAAGTACGAAAGGGAAATGTTACGGTTTTAGGGTTACACCACCAAAAGAAATAACCAAAATTCTAGCATTCGTTCATAGGTCCTCGTACGTCTTCCAAAATCCCGGGCAAGACCTCGATCCACTACTCGATCCATCCCGGTTGAGGATTACTACTACCTGCAATTAAAAGACATCTATATGAGCTAAAAAAGCTCAGTAAGAAATCCGAGTATTATCAAACTTTAGAAATACGTTATATATATAATATATATAATAGAGTATACCCGTTCTTACCCACGTTTCGCACAACAACACAAGGCAATCGGTCAAATCACATATTTCACGAAAGCACATCATTTCACAAGATCACGTAATTATGCAAAAATGACTAAAATGCCCTTTTTGTGAAAATCATGAAAAACACATTTTTCGGTTTATCGGATCCGTGAAAGATTAATTTCTGTACCGAATAATAAACCTGTTACGAGCCCGTTTTCACTAAGTGGAATCAAACCACTACCACATCATCCTAGTTGGATACCGGCCCACTATATCCGAGTTGTTTATTACCCGATATTCCATTAACCTTTCAAATAAAATCATTTAATGCACTTTTCGAAATTATGCATATGACCCACACATAACATCACAAATGTCAATCAAGTATCACAAATCACACAAATACCACAATTTACCACATATTTATGATTTGGGCAAAACTCCCAAATTCACACACATAAATACACAATCACACACGGCACACACACCATGCACAATCAGCACACACACCTTCACACAATTTCAGCATACACACATGCACAATCAACACATTAAACTTCACTAATTACTCATCAAAGCAAGCTCAAGAACAAAACACCTTTTTACCTTCATTTAATGGACTTATTACCACATCTAGGTAATAATCCATTCAAATCAATTTCCACAGCCATTAAACACATCCAACCGAAATTAAAGTACTACAAATACTATAATCCATCATTCATCACCATTATATCAAGAATAGAAGCATTAAGGCACAAAATATTAAATGACATGCATAATGTCTAAATTTCGAAATATTAGCAAATAAATTCCAAAATTTCTCAAATTAAATCCTAGAACTCCTAACTGACTAAAATTCCAGATTCTGAAATTATTTTAAAGTTTCACAAAGTTTCGAATTTTCTTGAAATAAAATTCAGGAAAATCCCTTTTTAAATTTAAAAATCCAAAACTCTTGTATATCTCTAATTAATTTAAAAACTTGTTAAATAAAACTTTTTCCTATCTAATACTTGCTGAAAAACAGATTCAAACTTTAAAAATGAGAGATTTTTCAGAAATTGCAGTTTTGACCCAAAAGTTTCGAAATATACACATGCAACCACACTAGAAGTTCAAAATCACCTTTTTCTTGAAAACCCCTAACAAATCTGAAATTCCACTTTATGAGATGCAGAAAATGAATTTGAAAAGTCTTTTTATGCAGAAATTTCGGAAATTGCATAATTTGCCCCAAAATCTCTAGATCTACACATGCAAGTCTATTAAAACTTCAAAATCAACTTTTTCTTACAAAAATCCTTTAAATCCGAAAATCTTGTTCAATAAATGCTGGAAATCAGTTTTGAAAAAAACTTTTTCGGACAAACTTTACAAAAATTACAGATTTGGCCCAAACTTCGATGCTCCTACAGATAAAGTA
>NW_012193303.1:0-15934 GCF_000504015.1 Erythranthe guttata | reverse complement strand
TGCTTACGCGGGATTGTAGCCAGATGAAATAGGTTTCTAATGCCGCAGGAACCAGTTTATTTGGAGTCCGAATGAGAAAGTTATGCTCGACTTCGTGGACACTACCAAAGATATTGAGGGATTCTCTCTTCTAATTTGAATTTATTTTCCTAATTGCAACTCGTTTCTTACTCTTTGATCATTTTTGCTTCCTGGACACCTAATTTTCGATTTGTACTTATAAGATACAACATCCACCAATTAAAACAGAAATATGAATTAATCCAAAATATACCCACGTAAACGTAAATGTAGAGTTTTATTTCTACACTCCACTGTATCTTTTTTATCTAGTGTTTTTGCTGTTGTTTGTTGATGCGTAATAAAGTCCTAGTATTGTAGTTCGTGTTTTTAAGAACATTGTTGCGAATGCACGTTCGTGCATATTTTTTTACATGTACGTTTGTGCATGTCCATTTGAGCGAGTGTGATTGTGCATGTTTGTGATATATATTAATTTCCTAGGATTGTAGTTTGTGTTTTCATAATCATTTTTACGAATGCACTTTTGCGTGAGTACTTTTATGCATGCTTTGTACCTTTACTTATGTGCATATCTTTTTTAGCGAGTGTTTTTGTGCATTTTTCTCGATGTGTAGTCATGTCCTCGAACTGTAGTACGTATTTTCATCCTCGCTTTTGGAATCCATTTTTGACCATGTTCGAGTTCGAATTTGGAATGTTGCCGTTAGACGGGAATTGTAGCCAGCTGAAATAGCTTTCTTATGCCGCCAGAACCAGTTGAATTGGAGTCCGGATGAGAAAGTTATGCTCGACTTCGTGGACCCTACCAAAGATGTTGAGGGATTATCTCTTATAATTTGATTTGATTTTCCTAATTGCAACTCTTTTCTTACTCTTTGATCATCTTAGCTTTCTGGACACCTAATTTTTGATTTGTACCTATAAGACACCAAATCCACCAATTAAAACAGACATGAATTGGTCCAAAAACAATCCACGTAAACGTAAACGTAGAGTTTTATTTCTACACTCCACTTTATCTTTTTTATCTATTGCTTTTGTTGTTGTTTGTTGATGCGTATTAAAGTCCTAGTATTGTTGTTCGTGTTTTTAAGAACGTTGTTGCGAGTGCACTTTTGCGCATGTTTTTTTACATGAACGTTTGTGCATGTCCATTTGAGCGAGTGTTTTTGTACATGTTTGTTGATTTGTATTAATATCCTAGGATTGTAGTTTGTGTTTTCATGATCCTTTTTGCGAATGCAAATTTTGTTGGGTTTCGGGCACGTATACGCAGCGGAAAACAAAAATTTTACGTGATTTAAACGACTTTAAAACACACAAGTACATGCCCGATAAATTAAATCAATTAATTGCGTACCTTTGCGCTTCCAGCGAAATTAAAAACAACATACATGCTAATAAATTTAACCGAATTTAAATCAATTAACATGCTCGCATTTAAACCAAATAACATGCTTTCAACGATTTAATCGATTACACATAATCACATAAAATCATACAAACATAAGCATGAAATCATAGTTTAAATTTAAACCCTAAAACGAAACTAGGGTTTCGAGTATTTACCTCTTGACGCGTGAGGTAGGAGTGAACGATACGTCGTGATTACTACGGAAACCAATCCGTAGAATCGGGGCAGCAATGGAGCAGCAGCAGCGGCGGTGTGGCAGCTCACGGCGGCGCGTGTAGAGCACGCGCGGTCTTCCGGGGCGGCGCGTGGGGCAGCGTGCAGCTTCGGCTCGTGCGTTGCTCCTCGATTCTTCGATCTACGGTCTTCCTCCTCTCGGATTTCACCTCGTATACTTCGATCTACTAAATCGTGGCACTAGACACGAAATAGTTAGAATAAAACGGAAAGAATAATGAAGGAGAAAGGATACCGAACAAGAACGGCCGACGAACGGCCGTTTTCCGGCGACGGAGCGACGCCAACGGCGGAGGTGGCCGCGCGGGAGAGGGGCGAGAGAGAGAGAGGTCGGCCGCTTAGGGTTAGGGTTTTTTGTTATGTATGCTAGGGTTATAAATCATGTATTTATAGTCCCTTGCATGAAACCCTAGCGGGCTTAAGTTGGACCGGGCCCAACAGCTTAAGCTCGTTAGTTTCTTTAATCGCTCGTATCTCTCAATTCAATGATCGAAAAATTGTAACGATTACATTTTCCGAGTCATTATAATTTTCTCGTCATTACGAGTGCCATCTCTTAATTTCCAACTTTCCAAAAGTGGAAACCCTAGTTCAGTGGACTTTCTAAATTTGGAAACTTCCCGATTTAGAAAGTTCACTAACACGTTCGCTTATTCTTTTCCTTTTCTTATTCTCATTCATAATTCCAAATTACGAATGTTGGACTCAATCATATTGACTTCCAATTATGCAAAGATAAACTATTTTATCTCTAACCGTTTATTCAAAGATCTCATGTGCACGAGCAGTGTGACCCTCGATGGTTCAGGTGTAAGCTAGTCGTGGGCCCACAACTCTTTGTGGTCAAAACTCGTCCCTTAGAGTTACGATTAAGATGAAGCTCGTTTCACCTTAATCACCCAACGAATCAAGATTGGCATCTAGCAACTACGCGTCATGATTCCCTAGATACAAATGAAGTGCCTGCAAGAACCTTCAGATATAGTTAACGTACAGTACGGTCCCTTCGATTCATATGTCCCGATCGAACTAGAGGCATTGGTTCATCGAGACCTCTTTATATGTTCAATAACGGTGCGATCGTTCTAAGTGTTGTAATCCTTACGTTCATGACTTAAAGAATCGAATTCTCTAATCATCACTTAGTCAGCTCTGGCCAGAGACTTAGAATGATTACAAACTTTCAGAACACACAGGACATCCAAGACTATTCTAGCGATCGAATCCCCGACTACAATGCACAGACCTCCCACTAGATTTCGGACTGCACGAACACTGGCCCTTGGGATGGTCCTCGGTGGAACTCAGGGACAGGTCACGATACAGCTGGTCCTCTAGTGAAGTCACGGTGATGTCTAGGTCATAAGGACTAATGGTGTACAACTATACCATAGATATCTCTACTCGATTATTGGGAACCACTTAGAGATTTCTAGGGTGAGGGAGTTCAGTGAACTCGTCAACTTACGAGCACCCACTTATGCATGCCGATATCACAATACCGTTTACTGATGAGATGCAGTACACATACACTAAGTGCTAGTCTTAATGGGAAAGGCCGATATCCTCATTAGTGGCGTAACCCTTCGACTAGGAACACGTTTAACAGTTATAATACTTAAGTAAATATCTCACGATCCTAACGATCAATTACTAGTACTTGTAATAACTGTAAGGACTATATCTATGCTTGTGACAAAGGGACAAAGATATAGAATGCCAAGGTGTTTTATCATTAATACGAATAAAGGTTCGTTTATTACAATAATAAATACGAAAAACCACAGCCACATGTTGGCTTGTTGGTCACCTACTCTAACAATCTCCCACTTGACCTAAAGCCAACTACCCATAAACCGCAATCCCATCGATTCTCGATGTTTCTCATGGACCGATCTTGGTAAAGGCTTCGTGAAGGGGTCTGCAACGTTCTCTTCCGAGGTGACTCGTTCTACCTTAACTTCACCTCTATCAATGATCTCTCGGATCACGTGATACTTCCTCAGAATATGCTTCGACTTCTGATGAGATCGCGGCTCCTTAGCTTGTGCCACGGCTCCGGTGTTATCACAGTACAACGGTACTGGATCACTAGCATCAGGAATGACACCCAACTCTTGGATGAACTTCCTTATCCAAGTCCCTTCCTTTGCAGCTTCGGACGCTGCAATGTATTCCGCTTCGGTAGTGGAATCGGCCGTCGTGCTTTGCTTGGAACTCTTCCAACACACGGCACCACCATTAAGCGTGAATATAAATCCAGAATTCGACTTTGAGTCGTCCACGTCCGATTGAAAACTAGAGTCAGTGAAACC
This sequence comes from Erythranthe guttata, assembly GCF_000504015.1. Next base: position 11,947 of record NW_012193303.1, on the reverse strand, counting down.
CTCTAATTTCAACTCGGCACCCCCATAGACCAAAAATATATCCTTAGTCCTTCGCAAGTACTTGAGGATATCTTTCACGGATTTCCAGTGAGCCGGGCCGGGGTTAGACTGATATCTGCTTGTGACACTCACAACATACGCAATATCGGGTCTCGTACATAGCATGCCATACATTATGCTTCCTATGGCAGAAGCATAGGGCGTCCTTTTCATCTCCTCGATTTCACTAGGTGTTTGGGGACACATAGATTTCGAGAGACGAACCCCATGGGACATTGGCAAGAATCCCTTCTTGGATTCTTCCATGCTAAACCGTTTCATAACGGTGTCTATGTACAGGCTTTGGGATAAGCCAAGCATCTTTCTTGCTCTATCTCTATAGATGTGTATTCCTAATACATAAGATGCTTCTCCCAAATCCTTCATTGAGAAACGTGTGGACAACCATGCTTTCGTTTGCTGTAACATTCCTACGTCATTCCCAATGAGTAGAATGTCATCAACGTAAAGCACTAAAAATATCACTGCCCTCCCACTAACCTTCTTGTATACACAAGGTTCCTCCGGATTCTTCTCAAAATCAAACTCTTTGATAGTTGAGTCGAATCTAATGTTCCAACTACGGGATGCTTGCTTCAATCCATAAATGGATCGCTGGAGCTTGCAAACCTTTTGCTCACTTCCAGAAGATATGAAGCCTTCCGGCTGCGCCATGTAAATTTCTTCCTCAATGTCTCCATTAAGGAAGGCGGTCTTCACATCCATTTGCCATATCTCGTAGTCGTACCACGCAGCTATGGCTAGCAAAATCCTAATGGACTTCAGCATCGCGACTGGCGAAAAAGTTTCCTCATAGTCAACGCCTTGCCTTTGAGTGTAACCTTTCGCTACCAATCTAGCTTTATAGGTCGATACCTTTCCATCCACTCCAATTTTCTTCTTATAGATCCACTTGCAGCCTATAGGAACGATTCCCTTAGGTGGATCTACCAAGGTCCACACCTTGTTGGAGTACATGGAGTCCATTTCGGATTTCATGGCAGTTAGCCAATGTCCCATGTCCGCATCCGATACGGCCTCATTGTATGTTCTTGGATCTCGTCCAAGATCAACATGATCTTCATCATTTTCGAGGAGGAATAACCTATCCGGCATTTTCCGAACTCTTTCGGATCTACGTACCGTAGGTTCAGGAGGTATATTAGTGGTTTGTTGTATTGGTTCGATTACTTGTTCTTGCGTTTGAACTTCACTTTGTGGTTCTTGAACTACTTCAAGTTCTATCATGCTGCCCTTTCTATCGGATAGAAATTCCCTTTCCAAAAAGGTGGCATTTCTTGAAACAAACGTCTTTGCTTCTTTGACATAATAAAACTCGTATCCCATTGAGTCTTCGGGATACCCCACAAAATAGCACAAGTCGGATTTACTATCCAACTTATCTCCCACTAATCGCTTCACATAAGCGGGACAACCCCATATCCTAATATGTCTGTAATTGGGTTTCCGGGAATGCCAAAGTTCATAAGGTGTGGATTTAACTGCTTTGGTGTTAACTCTATTCAGTAAATACGCGGCAGTACGAAGTGCATGACCCCATAAGTATGCCGGTAAGTTTGTGAACCCCATCATTGATCGAACCATATCTAATAGAGTTCGATTCCGACGTTCGGATACTCCATTAAGTTGAGGAGTTCCCGGTGGAGTCCATTGGGACTGTATCCCATTTTCTTTTAGATAGTCAATGAACTCGATGCTCAAGTATTCTCCACCACGATCGGATCGCAGCTTCTTAATACTTCGTCCGAGTTGCTTTTCTACTTCATGTCTAAAATCTTTGAACTTTTCAAATGTTTCAGACTTGTACTTCATCAAGTACACATACCCATACCTAGAATAATCGTCGGTAAAGGTAGCGAAGTAGTTATATCCACCCTTCGCACTAACACTTAGTGGACCACATACGTCTGTATGGATCAAATCCAAAAGACCTTCGGCTCGTTCCATTACCCCTTTGTAGGGTGACTTGGTCATTTTCCCTTTAAGGCAAGATTCACAAGTTTGTAGTGATTTCACGTCCTCCAAAGAGAACAATCCTTCACTAACAAAATCGTTCATCCTTCTTAAAGAGACATGACCTAATCTAGCGTGCCAAAGTTGTGCGGGGTTTTGATCTATCTCCTTACGTTTTGCTGATATAACGTTAATAGGTATTTCACTTGGATTTAGTTCATATAAGTTGTTTAATAGCCGTCCTTTGCAAATTAAATTCTCATTCTTTTGTATAATGCAAATCGAATTTCCAAAAACAAAAGTAAAACCTTCAATATCTAATACAGGAATAGAAATAAGGTTTCTAATGAGCGACGGAACAAATAAACAATCGTTCAAAACAATAGGAAAACTAGAATCCAAAACATTTAAGTAAATAGTGCCAATGGCTTCAGCAGCAACTCTTGCTCCATTCCCCATCCTTAGGTAGGTCTCACCCGCTCTAAGTCTTCGACTTCTTGTCATTAGCTGCAAATCATTGCACAAATGTGAGCCACAGCCCGTATCCAATACCCAAGAAGAAGAGTTGACAGACATATTTACGTCAATGAAATACGTACCCTTTTCAGAACCTTTCTGCTTTAGGTAAGCCTTGCAGTTGCGGCGCCAATGTCCTTTCTTTCCACAGTGATGGCAAGCATCATCAACTTGTTTGCTAACCTTTGCTTTGGGGCCCCCACTACCTTCACCCACTTCGAACTTGCTGTTAGGGAAAAGAACTCTTTCCTTTCTCTTCTTTTGGAAAGAACTCTTCTTTCCAGAAGTAGCAGCAACGAGAACAGACTTCTCTTTCTTAATGGTGGACTCGAAGCTGACCAACATGTTCATTAACTCATCCAAGGGAGGATCTAGTTTGTTCATGTTGAAGTTCACTATGAACGATTCATAGGAACTAGGAAGAGACAACAGGATCAAATCCAACGAGAGCTCGGCCGGGAGGGTGACATCAAGATTCACTAGCTTTTCAAGGAGAGTGATCATTTTGAGACAGTGCTCGTGGACCGAAGTCCCTTCGCGCAGTCTCGCTGTGATCAACTCCTTTGTAGCAGCGTACCTCGATGCCCTAATATTCTCACTATACATGCTATCGAGATGAGCCTTTATATCGAAAGCATGCAAGTGAGACTCATATTTCCTCGCAAGCGCGGGCTCCATGGCGGCTATCATATAGCACCTAGCATGGGTGTCATCTTTCTTCCAAACTTCATAAGTTTCCTTTTCAGCATCAGTCGCTGTGGCAGGTATAGTGGCGGGAAGCCTCTCGTTCAAAACGTAGAGACGCCCCTCAACAGTTAGCACAAGCTTAAGACTACGCAACCAATCTAGGTAATTAGGGCCATTGAGTTTATTGTCGAGGATTGACATTATGGGATTCTTAGACATAGTTATCTGAGACATATAGAGAAGAGGATTATTAGAGATTCGCGTTAAATGATTGTTACAATTAAATGTTTGGACTTGTGTTATTTAATTGTTCTCCCACTAATTTTATCGAGTTCCACTTCCCTCTAGTAGACAAACGAGAAAACTGATTTTTCTTAATGGGCTTTAGGTCCAATAGACAAATATAACCCGTAGTTAATCTAGCCCGATTATATTTGCCCAAAGGTAGATCACAATCAATCATATCCACAATATGACCCTAAATTAATTTTCCTCACACTTGATAATGACCTAAGTTAATCTCGCGAATATCAAAATCGTCATGTGTCAAGTCTAACCTACCAATCAAAGATGCTCATAGAACTCGATTATGCCAAACTAATGCAGTCCCTAGTTAATCTAGCCGACCACGTTAATTCAACATAACCCTTTTCTATGGCTACCTTCATCATTATGTCAATTGAATTACAGCTTACTCTACCATAGCACTCCCCGCTAACACGGCTTACTGCACTATAGCAAAGGGCTACACATAATCCAACCGTTGGCAGAAGGAAAGAAATAACTCAACAGATTGGGTATTTCTTTATAGCTTGAAATGATTCTCAATTGAATTAATAATGAGGGATTTTATTAAAAGTTTTATCTCATCAGAAGGTTTGGATTGGTCTATGTGATTCCTACATCTATGTTCTCTAAAGGTATATGGAAGCGCATATTGTCCTAAGAGGAACATACGACCTAACTATATAATTAATTACATTAATTAATTATCGGGTTTTCAAAATAATTATAGAACCTCAACTAACATAAATCATTCAAATAACGTTGAGGTACTAGTAATTAAGTTGAACAATAATCAATATTATATATGTGTTCTATTAATTGAAATCAATTTAACAATTTAAATTAATTAATTAATCTAACACCTATTTACTAAAATAGATGATTGTCGATCCAATTATCTAATTGGGATTAATTGAAAATAATTTTCCAAAAATTAAAATCAATTTGTTTTAAGTTTAATTTTAGAAATCTGAAATAATTTTTTTTTTTTTTTTTTTTTTTTTATTTTTCAGTGGACCGGTTCGGCCCAACCGGTCTGACCGGTTCGGACCGAATCGGGCCGGTTCTGTCCGGTCCAGCTGACCCAAATCAGTGGGCCGGGTCAGTCGGACCGAGAACCGGTCTGACCGACCCGAATCCACTTGGATTCGGTCAACCAAAACGCACATAACCATCGAACCGGCCGGTTCGACCGGTTCGATCCGAATAATTTAAAAACCGACATTTTAAAATAATTTCAGATCCGATTTTCCAATTTTAAACAATTTTAAAGCTGGAAAAATTCTAAACAATATTTCAAAAATATTTTAAACTTACGAAAACTCCCAATTACATAATACGACAATCGCTACTTTAATAAATCGAACATGCATATTAAAACGAACGCAATTAATTGCGCAACGAGCTCTGATAACACTGTTGGGTTTCGGGCACGTATACGCAGCGGAAAACAAAAATTTTACGTGATTTAAACGACTTTAAAACACACAAGTACATGCCCGATAAATTAAATCAATTAATTGCGTACCTTTGCGCTTCCAGCGAAATTAAAAACAACATACATGCTAATAAATTTAACCGAATTTAAATCAATTAACATGCTCGCATTTAAACCAAATAACATGCTTGCAACGATTTAATCGATTACACATAATCACATAAAATCATACAAACATAAGCATGAAATCATAGTTTAAATTTAAACCCTAAAACGAAACTAGGGTTTCGAGTATTTACCTCTTGACGCGTGAGGTAGGAGCGAACGATACGTCGTGATTACTACGGAAACCAATCCGTAGAATCGGGGCAGCAATGGAGCAGCAGCAGCGGCGGTGTGGCAGCTCACGGCGGCGCGTGTAGAGCACGCGCGGTCTTCCGGGGCGGCGCGTGGGGCAGCGTGCAGCTTCGGCTCGTGCGTTGCTCCTCGATTCTTCGATCTACGGTCTTCCTCCTCTCGGATTTCACCTCGTATACTTCGATCTACTAAATCGTGGCACTAGACACGAAATAGTTAGAATAAAACGGAAAGAATAATGAAGGAGAAAGGATACCGAACAAGGACGGCCGACGAACGGCCGTTTTCCGGCGACGGAGCGACGCCAACGGCGGAGGTGGCCGCGCGGGAGAGGGGCGAGAGAGAGAGAGGTCGGCCGCTTAGGGTTTGGGTTTTTGTTATGTGTGCTAGGGTTATAAATCATGTATTTATAGTCCCTTGCATGAAACCCTAGCGGGCTTAAGTTGGACTGGGCCCAACAGCTTAAGCTCGTTAGTTTCTTTAATCGCTCGTATCTCTCAATTCAATGATCGAAAAATTGTAACGATTACATTTTCCGAGTCATTATAATTTTCTCGTCATTACGAGTGCCATCTCTTAATTTCCAACTTTCCAAAAGTGGAAACCCTAGTTCAGTGGACTTTCTAAATTTGGAAACTTCCCGATTTAGAAAGTTCACTAACACGTTCGCTTATTCTTTTCCTTTTCTTATTCTCATTCATAATTCCAAATTACGAATGTTGGACTCAATCATATTGACTTCCAATTATGCAAAGATAAACTATTTTATCTCTGACCGTTTATTCAAAGATCTCATGTGCACGAGCAGTGTGACCCTCGATGGTTCAGGTGTAAGCTAGCCGTGGGCCCACAACTCTTTGTGGTCAAAACTCGTCCCTTAGAGTTACGATTAAGATGAAGCTCGTTTCACCTTAATCACCCAACGAATCAAGATTGGCGTCTAGCAACTACGCGTCATGATTCCCTAGATACAAATGAAGTGCCTGCAAGAACCTTGAGATATAGTTAACGTACAGTACGGTCCCTTCGATTCATATGTCCCGATCGAACTAGAGGCATTGGTTCATCGAGACCTCTTTATATGCTCAATAACGGTGCGATCGTTCTAAGTGTTGTAATCCTTACGTGCATGACTTAAAGAATCGAATTCTCTAATCATCACTTAGTCAGCTCTGGCCAGAGACTTAGAATGATTACAAACTTTCAGAACACACAGGACATCCAAGACTATTCTAGCGATCGAATCCCCGACTACAATGCACAGACCTCCCACTAGATTTCGGACTGCACGAACACTGGCCCTTGGGATGGTCCTCGGTGGAACTCAGGGATAGGTCACGATACAGCTGGTCCTCTAGTGAAGTCACGGTGATGTCTAGGTCATAAGGACTAATGGTGTACAACTATACCATAGATATCTCTACTCGATTATTGGGAACCACTTAGAGATTTCTAGGGTGAGGGAGTTCAGTGAACTCGTCAACTTACGAGCACCCACTTATGCATGCCGATATCACAATACCGTTTACTGATGAGATGCAGTACACATACACTAAGTGCTAGTCTTAATGGGAAAGGTCGATATCCTCATTAGTGGCGTAACCCTTCGACTAGGAACACGTTTAACAGTTATAATACTTAAGTAAATATCTCACGATCCTAACGATCAATTACTAGTACTTGTAATAACTGTAAGGACTATATCTATGCTTGTGACAAAGGGACAAAGATATAGAATGCCAAGGTGTTTTATCATTAATACGAATAAAGGTTCGTTTATTACAATAATAAATACGAAAAACCACAGCCACATGTTGGCTTGTTGGTCACCTACTCTAACAAATTTTGCGTGAGTACTTTTGTGCATGCTTTGTACTCTTTCTTATGTGCGTATCTTTTTTAGCGTATGTTTTTGTGCACGTTTCTCGATGCGCATTAATGTCCTCGAACTGTAGTACGTATTTTCATGATCACTTTCGGAATCCAATTTTGACCATGTATGAGTCCGATTTTGGAATTTTGCCGTGAGACAGGAATTGTAGCCAGCTGAAATAGCTTTCTAATCCTGCCAGAACAAGTTGATTTGGAGTCCGGATGAGAAAGTTATGCTCGACTTCGTGGACACTACCAAAGATGTTGAGGGATTCTCACTTCTAATTTGACTTGATTTTCCTATTTGCAACTCCTTTCTTACTCTTTGATAATTTTAGCTTCCTAGACACCTAATTTTCTATTTTTACCTATAACATACATAATCCACCAATTAAAACAGAAATATGAATTAATCAAAAAAAAAATCCACGTAAACGTAAACGTAGAGTTTTATTTCGACACTCTATTGTATCTTTTTTATCTAGTGTTTTTGTTGTTGTTTGTTCATGCGTAATAAAGTCCTAGTATTGTAGTTCGTGTTTTTAAGAACATTGTTGCGAATGCACGTTTGCACATGTATTTTAACATGTACGTTTGTGCATGTCCATTTTAGCGAGTGTGTTTGTGCATGTTTGTGATTTGAATTAATTTCCTAGGATTGTAGTTTGTGTTTTCATAATCCTTTTTGCAAATGCACTTTTGCATGAGTACTTTTGTGCATGCTTTTGTACTCTTACTTATGTGCGTATCTTTTCTAGCGAGTGTTTTGTTGCACGTTTCTCGATGCGCATTCATGTCCTCTAACTGTAGTACGTATTTTCATGATCGCTTTTGGAATCAAATTTAGACCATGTTCGAGTCCGAATTTGGAATTTTGCCGTTAGACGAGAAGTGTAGGCAGCTGAAATAGCTTTCTAATGCCGTAGGAACCCGTTGAGTTGGAGTCCGAATGAGAAAGTTATGCTCGACTTCGTGCACACTACCAAAGATGTTGAGGGATTCTCTCTTCTAATTTGAATTTATTTTCCTAATTGCAATTCGTTTCTTACTCTTTGATCATTTTTCCTTCCTGGACACCTAATTTTCGATTGTACCTATAAGATACCAAATCCGACAATTAAAAAAAAAATATGAATTAATGCAAAAAAAAATCCACGTAAACGTAAACGTAGAGTTTTATTCCTACACTCCACTGTATCTTTTTTATCTAGTGTTTTTGTTGTTGTTTGTTAATGCGTAATAAAGTCCTAGTATTGTAGTTCGTGTTTTTAAGAACGTTGTTGCGAATGCACGTTTGCGCATATATTTTTACATGTACGTTTGTGCATGTCCATTTGAGCGAGTTTGTTTGTGCATGTTTGTGATTTGTATTAATTTCCTAGGATTGTACTTTGTGTTTTCATAATCATTTTCGCAAATGCACTTTTGCGTGAGTACTTTTGTGCATGCTTTTGTACTCTTACTTATGTGCTTATCTTTTCTAGCGAGTGTTTTTGTACGTTTCTCGATGCGCATTCATGTCCTCTAACTGTAGTATGTATTTTCATGATCGCCTTTGGAATCCAATTTTGACCATGTTCGAGTCCGAAATTGGAATTTTGCCGTTAGACGGGAATTGTAGCCAGCTGAAATAGCTTTCGAATGCCGCAAGAACAAGTTGATTTGGAGTCCGAATGAGAAAGTTATGCTCGACTTCGTGGACACTACCAAAGATGTTGAGGGATTCTCTCTTCTAATTTGAATTTATTTTCCTAATTGCAATTCGTTTCTTACTCTTTGATCATTTTTCCTTCCTGGACACCTAATTTTCGATTTGTACCTATAAGATACAAAATCCACCAATTAAAACAGAAATATGAGTTAATCCAAAAAAAAATCCACGTAAACGTAAACGTAGAGTTTTATTTCTACACTCCACTGTATCTTTTTTATCTAGTGTTTTTGCTGTTGTTTGTTGATGCGTAATAAAGTCCTAGTATTGTAGTTCGTGTTTTTAAGAACGTTGTTGCGAATGCACGTTTGCGCATATTTTTTTACATGTACGTTTGTGAATGTCCATTTGAGGGAGTGTGTTTGTGCATGTTTGTGATTTGTATTAATTTTCTAGGATTGTAGTTTGTGTTTTCATAATCCTGTTTGCAAATGCAGTTTTGCGTGAGTACTTTTATGCATGCTTTGTACCCTTACTTATGTGCGTATCTTTTTTAGCGAGTGTTTTTGTGCACGTTTCTCGATGTGCAGTCATGTCCTCGAACTGTAGTACGTATTTTCATGCTCGCTTTTGGAATCCATTTTTGATCATGTTCGAGTCCGAATTTGGAATGTTGCCGTTAGATAGGAACTGTAGCCAGCTGAAATAGCTTTCTTATGCCGCCGGAACCAGTTTATTTAGAGTCCGGATGAGAAAGTTATGCTCGACTTCGTGGACCCTACCAAAGATGTTGAGGGATTCTCTCTTTTAATTTGAATTGATTTTCCTAATTGCAACTCTTTTCTTACTCTTTGATCATCTTAGCTTTCTGGACACCTAATTTTTGATTTGTACCTATAAGACACCAAATCCACCAATTAAAACAGACATATGAATTAATCCAAAAAAAATCCACGTAAACGTAAACGTAGAGTTTTATTTCTACACTCCACTTTATCTTTTTTATCTATTGCTTTTCCTGTTTTTTGTTGATGCGTATTAAAGTCCTAGTATTGTAGTTCGTGTTTTTAAGAACGTTGTTGCGAGTGCACTTTTGCGCATGTTTTTTTACATGTACGTTTGTGCATGTCCATTTGAGCGAGTATTTTTGTACATGTTTGTTGATTTGTATTAATGTCCTAGGATTGTAGTTTGTGTTTTCATGATCCTTTTTGCGAATGCACTTTTGCGTGAGTACTTTTATGCATGCTTTGTACTCTTTCTTATGTGCGTATCTTTTTTAGCGAGTGTTTTTGTGCACGTTTCTCGATGCGCATTAATGTCCTCGAACTGTAGTACGTATTTTCATGATCGCTTTTGGATTCCAATTTTGACCATGTTTTTTTACATGTACGTTTGTGCATGTCCATTTGAGCGAGTATTTTTGTACATGTTTGTTGATTTGTATTAATGTCCTAGGATTGTAGTTTGTGTTTTCATGATCCTTTTTGCGAATGCACTTTTTGCGTGAGTACTTTTATGCATGCTTTGTACTCTTTCTTATGTGCGTATCTTTTTTAGCGAGTGTTTTTGTGCACGTTTCTCGATGCGCATTAATGTCCTCGAACTGTAGTACGTATTTTCATGATCGCTTTTGGATTCCAATTTTGACCATGTATGAGTCCGATTTTGGAAATTTGCCGTGAGACAGGAATTGTAACCAGCTGAAATAGCTTTCTAATGCCGCCGGAACAAGTTGATTTGGAGTCCGGATGAGAAAGTTATGCTCGACTTCATGGACACTACGAAAGATGTTGAGGGATTCTCTCTTCTAATTTGAATTTATTTTCTTAATTGCAACTCTTTTCTTACTCTTTGATCATTTTTGCTTCTTGGACTCCAATTTATGATTTGTACCTATAAAATACAAAATCCACCAATTAAAATAGAAATATGAATTAATCCAAAAAAAAATCCACGTAAACGTAAACGTAGAGTTTTATTTCTACACTCCGCTGTATCTTTTTTATCTAGTGTTTTTGCTGTTGTTTGTTGATGCGTAATAAAGTCCTAGTATTGTAGTTCGTGTTTTTAAGAACGTTGTTGCGAATGCACGTTTGCGCATATTTTTTTACATGTACGTTTGTGCATGTCCATTTGAGCGAGTGTGTTTGTGCATGTTTGTGATTTGTATTAATTTCCTAGGATTGTAGTTTGTGTTTTCATAATCATTTTCGCAAATGCACTTTTGCATGAGTACTTTTGTGCATGCTTTTGTACTCTTACTTATGTGCGGAACTTTTCTAGCGAGTGTTTTTTTGCACGTTTCTCGATGCGCATTCATGTGCTCGAACTATAGTACGTATTTTAATGATCGCTTTTGGAATCCAATTTTGACCATGTTCGAGTCCGAATCTGGAATTTCGCCGTTAGACAGGAATTGTAGCCAGCTGAAATAAATTTCTAATGCCGCCAGAACCAGTTGATATGAAGTCCTGATGAGAAAGTTATGGTTCACTTCATGGACACTACCAAAGATGTTGAGGGATTCTCTCTTCTAATTTTATTTGATTTTCCTAGTTGCAACTCTTTTTTTACTCTTTGGTCATTTTAGCTTACTGGAAACCTAATTTTCGATTTGTACCTATAAGATACCAAATCCACCAATTAAAACAGATATATGAATTAATCCAAAAAAAAATCCACATAAACGTACACGTAGAGTTTTATTTCTACACTCCACTGTATCTTTTTTATATAGTGTTTTTGCTGTTGTTTGTTGATGTGTAATAAAGTCCTAGTATTGTAGTTCGTGTTTTTAAGAACGTTGTTGCGAATGCACGTTTGCGCATATTTTTTTACATGTACGTTTGTGCATGTCCATTTGAGCGAGTGTGTTTGTGCATGTTTGTTATTTGTATTAATTTCCTAGGATTGTAGTTTGTGTTTTCATAATCCTGTTTGCAAATGCACTTTTGCGTGAGTACTTCTGTGCATGCTTTTGTACTCTTACTTATGTGTGTATCTTTTCTAGCGCGTGATTTTTTCCACGTTTCTCGATGCACATTCATGTCCTCGAACTGTAGTACGTATTTTCATGATCGCTTTTGGAATCCAATTTTGACCATGTTCGAGTCCGAATTGTAATG